>CAUYTI010093810.1:0-40168 GCA_963575145.1 Galago senegalensis
GGGTGCCTATGGTCCCAGCTACTTGGGAGGCGGAGGCAAGAGACTCGCTTGAGCCCAGGAGTTGGAGGTTGCTGTGAGCTGTAATGCCATGGCACTCTACCCAGGGGGACAGCTTGAGGCTCTGTCTCAAAAAAAAAAAAAAAAATAGCCGGGCGTTGTGGCGGGCCCCTGTGGTCCCAGCTACTTGGGAGGCGGAGGCAAGAGACTCGCTTGAGCCCAGGAGTTGGAGGTTGCTGTGAGCTGTAATACCACGGTACTCTACCCAGGGGGACAGCTTGAGGCTCTGTCTCAAAAAAAAAAAAAAAAAGAAGGGACTCTGTCACCCAGACTAGAGAGCAGTGGCACAGTCACAGCTCACTGCAGCCTCCAACTCTGTGGCTCCAGCATACTCCTGCTCCAGCCTCCTGAGCAGTTGGGACCATAGGTGTGAGCCACTGTTCCCGCCTGTGACCAATTAGTTTTTAGAAGGAATTGGTGGGTTTGGGTTGGCCTTGTTACCAGGCACAAGCAGCAGAGGGTGTGACCCTCAAGGTACACTCGTTTGCCCCTGGAGCCTCAGTGCCTTTCATTGCAATAGCAAAGAATGGGCCTTGTGATGAGCCTTTTAGTGACCCTGCCTATCACCTATAACCAAGCCTTGCTGTGGGAGAGTTGGGGCCCAGTTGGGGCCACTGCGTGACCCCTGTCCCTGGGCTGCAGGAGGAAGTGGGGTGGTGAGGTGTGTCATCTTTCTCCACTCTAGGTAGCTGGGCTGACGTTGCTAGCTGTTGGTGTCTATTCTGCCAAGAATGCCACGGCAGTCACTGGCCGGTACATTGAGGCCCGGCTGGGGAAGCCATCGCTGGTGAGGGAGACATCTCGCTTCACGGTGCTGGAGGCGCTAAGGCACCCCATCCAGGTAAGGTGCCTGGAGCACCGCTCATGATGAGGCATCTCCATCATTGCATTTTGCCCAAGTGCTACTTCCTCCCAAGAGTCCATCTGTGCCGATGTTAGGGAGTCCCTTGCTGTCTGCGTCAGCCTCCTCTGCCTGGGTCGATGGGACCCTGGGTGCACTTTGGGGCAGTTTACAAATCCTGGGGCGCTCACATGCTGTCATTCTATCCGGGAAGTTGCCACAAGTGCAGTCCCTGCAGCTTCTCAAAGAGCCCTGCAGCTCTGGGTTGGCACCTTCCCAGCATGCCTGTCCCACGTGACTGTGGCAGATCTCTGCTGATCTCAGCGTGGATGATTGGGAAAATAAAAGTCCACAGTGAACCATAAATCACCCAAACCCCCCAGCCAGGACAATTTCCAGAGTCCCAGGATGGAGGTCCTGGCCCCGTGTTCACAGATGCCCTGTTTTTTCATAGCCCTGCCCAGCTGCTCCCATGGGGGCAGTGCTGTGCTGTGGCCACTGCAGCTGACCCAGCGATGTCCCCTCCATAGGTCAGCCAACGGCTCCTTAGCAGGCCTCAGGATGCACTGGAAGGTGTCGTCCTCAGCGTAAGTTCAAATGTGGCCAGTGCTCAGGGAAGGGATGTTGGGTCCGAGCTGTGCTGCATCCATTGGGGCCCTTGTGCTGTTGCCCAGGAGGTTTTGGCTTCTCAAGTACAGTTTGCCATCTGCCCAGCCCTCAAGTTGGAGTGAGCTCCCCATCCGTAGGGAAGAGTCCCCCAGGCCCTGTCTCTTTTCTCACAGCCCAGCCTGGAGGCGCGAGTGCGTGACATTGCGATAGCAACAAGAAACACCAAGAGGAACAAGAGCCTGTATAGGAACATCTTGATGTATGGGCCCCCTGGGACCGGCAAAACACTGTTTGCCAAGGTGAGTGCCTAGCTGTGTGCTGGACCAGCCCAGAGGCAGATCCCTGGGACAGGGCTCGTTGGGTGGAGGACAGGCTCACATCTCCCCCAACCCCTCCTTCCCAGAAACTCGCTCTGCATTCCGGCATGGACTACGCCATCATGACGGGTGGGGATGTGGCTCCCATGGGGCGGGATGGTGTAACCGCCATGCATAAAGTCTTCGACTGGGCTAGCACCAGCCGGCGAGGGTAAGATGTCTTCTGATGCACACACCATGCTGTCTACTGGGGACAGGGTCTGACTGGCTTTGGGGAACCCTGTTTTTCTGTAGCCCTGTCCACAGAGGGTTGGGCCCAAGTGTTTGTACTTTGGGGCCTGTTACATAGAGTATGGAGCTCCAGTGATCATGGGGCTGTTACTAGGAGATGCTGCCAATGGGATGTTGAATTTAGGACTAGAAGGGAGGTGGGCAGTACAGATAGGGTAGGGCCTTTGGCAGCCTTGGGACCCCAGCCCAGGTGTGTGCTCATGGGAAGGCATGTGTACACGCTTTCTTTTGAAAGTTAGTTGGAGAGGCTCGGCACCTGTGGCTCAAGAGGCTGAGGCGCCAGCCACATACACCCAAGGTGGCAGATTTGAATCCAGCCTGGGCCCGCGAAACAACAATGATGGCTGCAACAAAAAAATAGCCGGGCGTTGTGGCGGGTGCCTGTGGTCCCAGCTACTTGGGAGGCAGAGGCAGGAGACTCACTTGAGCCCAGGAGTTGGAGGTTGCTGTGAGCTTTGATGCCATGGCATTCAACCCAGGGTGACAGCTTGAGGCTCTGTCTCAAAAAAAAAAAAAAAAGAAAGTTAGTTGGAGAGGACCAGGCGTAGTGACTCACACCTGTAATCCCAGCACTCTGGGAGGTGGAGGCAGAGTCAGGTGGATTGCTTGAGCTCACGAGTGCGAGACCAGCCTGAGCAAGAGTGAGATCCCATCTCTAAAAATATCCAGGCATTGTGGTGGGTACCTGTACTCGCAGCTACTTGGGAAGCTGAGGCAAGAGGATCACTTGAGACAAAGAGCTTGAGGTTGTTGTGAGCTGTGATGCCATGGCACTCTACTGGGGGCGAGTAAGTGAGACTCAATCTCAAAAAAAAAAGAAGCTAGTTGGAAATGTGATGTTCCCTCCAAATACGGTATCACGCTGATCCTTGAAGCAAAGTCATGCTGATCCAGCTGTAGAAGCTTCTCACTTTAGAAGACCCCTTCCCTTGGACATTGGCTGTGAGCAGCCTCTGACCTGCACCTCTCTGTCCCAAGAGGATCTGAGCAGAACCTGTTGGGTGGGGGCACTTCCTACCTTAGACCTCAGCCTGCTGGAAGTGCTAAGGGCAGAATATGGTCTGGGGTCTTGATGCAGTGAGATTTGGTTTCTGTTTGATGGGTGTGTTAGAGCTCCAGGTGGGGCAGAGCCTGCACTGTGGGCAGGATGCTCCCTGGTGTCTGCTCAGTGCAGCATGCTTCTGACATCTGCTCCTGGCCTTCACATGTTGTCCCTGCTGGACTACCCTCTTATTCACAGCCTCTTGCTCTTTGTGGATGAAGCAGACGCCTTCCTTAGGAGGAGAGCGACGGTGAGTATTGTCTGTGCATGAAGGACTAGGCGGGTGCACCACAGGCCAGGGTTGGCCTGCCCACCCTTCAGCTGCTGGTTCTTGCAAGCTTTGGTGGAAAACTGACCTCATGTCTGTGACATTTCCTGAAGGCCTCAACTTAAGATCAGGGTTTTGGGCTTAGATTGGGGAGAGCTCCTCATGCTCCAGTAGGAGGGAGGCTCTGCCCTTCAGCTGCAGCCTTCTGGAGATTTTCTAGCTTGGTGTGTCCGAGGCGCTGCATCTCAGGCTGCTGTCCTGTGACCTATGCCATAATTTTCTTTTTGCAGGAGAAGATAAGTGAGGACCTCAGGGCGACCCTGAATGCATTTCTGCATAGGACTGGCCAGCACAGCAGCAAGTAAGGGCAGCCTGCTGGGTAGCACTGGGCCCACGGGTCCTGGTCCTCACATGGAGCCTGGGTGTCCATTCTGGGTTCTCTCATCCTTTCCCTCCCTCCCCTTGGCTTCAGCCATGCACCTGCCTATATGGAGTGGGGGTGGGTTAGGCAGCAGAACCCATCCTAGTGCCTGGGGTGAGAGGCTCTGTGAAGGCTGTGATGCCCTGGGATGTCCTATGTGTCACGTGGAGCACAAGGTGCCTGGTCTTGACTCAGTTCTTTTCGAAGCATCCCAGGGTAACCCCCAAAGTGGGTTGTCAGGACTGTCCCCTGAGGCCAGGAAGGATGGGCTTTTCCAAGTTCCCTCATCTCGATTCCTTGCATAGGCTGGGCCTGTCCAATCTGCAGCCTACTCCACAGGGAGGACCATGGCCCACTGGTCAGCTTGTTGGTCAGCAAGTGGCTATCTCCTCAGATGCGTTCCTCTTACTGGCTGTGGCTGCGGCTGCCACCTGCAGTTCCTTTGGGTAGGCCCTAACTCAGGCCCTCCCCAGAGAGGCAAGGTTAGGTCCCAGACAAGCCAAGTGGTTACCTCTGCTCAGCTGAGCCCCAGGCCTTATGAGCGTGGCTCCCCATGTGGTCAGGCCTCTGCCCTGGGTCCCCTTCCCTACTGTCACACAGGGCCAGGTGGCATTCCAGTTCATGCTGCCCCATCCAGCCGGCCTCAGTCAGTGGGGAAAAGTAAAATTGGGGGAAGAACAGACCCTTAGGCAGCCAAGGATCCAGGCCACACAGATGAGCCAGACAGTGAATGGGAAGGACAGAGCATATGGGAAGGGCAGAGTGGATGAAAAGGGCAGGTGGCAGAGTCTTCCGGGGGTTTCTAGGCTAGAGTTGTCATGTTAGATTTTAGAAGGTTTCCTGGGGGCTATACTGGGTGGTAGCACTTCAGTGGCCATCTTTGTTTACTACAGGTTCATGCTGGTCCTGGCCAGCAACCAGCCTGAGCAGTTCGACTGGGCCGTCAACGACCGCATTGATGAGATGGTCAGCTTCAGCTTGCCCGGGCAGGCAGAGCGGGAGCGGCTAGTGAGAATGTATTTTGACAAGTATGTTCTCAAGCCGGCCACAGAAGGACAGCAGTAAGTGTCACGGTCCCATCTTCCTCTTCGCCTCCAGGCACCATCTCTCTCACCTGCAGTTTACCAGGTGCTGTGAGCACAAGTGCCCTTTGCTGGCCCCTCTGCCCACCCCACCCCCCCAGATGCCTCTGTTCTGGAGTCCACCACCCTCGTGTCTTTACCTGAGTTGCCTGTCCCCATCTGCAGCCGGGGTTTGGATCAACAGCCTGTCACACACAGACTTGCTCTGTTATCTGACATCCCTTAACTATCCATACCTAGGCCTGGACAAGGGGCAGCAATGGCCTACAGTGGCCGCTCTTGTGTTAGTTTTGGGTGCTGCCCTGAGGGCTGCTGGAGCTGCTTGGTGTGGGATACAGCTCTTGCCACACACACCTTGAGTCCTCAGACTCCCAGAACTGATGTCGGGTGGGGGAGTGGGGCCAGAAGGAGCTCCACCCCCTCAAGCCCAGCTGGGCAAAGACAGGCTGTTCTATTTTTAACCTTCTCCAGGGGACCCGGTCCTACCACACTGGACTTGGAATCCTGTGTGCCTGACCCAAATCTCTCCCATGACCAGCCATGTCAGAAGCCATTGCCTTTAGGACGTGGCTCACTTCACTGCCCCTGCTGCTGCCTGTGCTCCCTGTGAGCCCTGCTCTCAGGGCCTCCTTTCTTCTTGCCCAACTCCTAGTGGTCCCAGCTGCCACGGTCCCAATATCTAGCTGCAGTCTAGCCACAGCCCTGACACCTTGACCTGGTTCCTGTGACCTGCTCATGAGGCACCTCCTTGGCCTTTATTCAAACTTCATTGTGGGAAGCCAGGGCTGTGCCTCACAGTGGAGATAAGTGTTCTCTGCTGGGTCAGAGGTGCCATGGGCTGGGGGTTGAGCTAGGGGCTGTGCTGTTGGGGCAGGGTCTGTGAGGGTGATTGGGCCTGGCTTTAGGCTGAGCTCCCATTGACTAGCCACCCACCCTCGGGAGAGTGCCCAATGTGCCAGGAAGGAGGGGCTGGGCATTGGGCAGGATGTGGCCGTCCAGGTGAAGTGCCCCCCAACGCCTCGCAGGAGGGCATCTGGCACCTGTCTTCCTGCCCCTGCACCACACGGGTGCCCTCGCAGCCTCTGCCCTCAGCCCAGGCCCCACTGGGAACTCCTCCTGCAGGCGCTTGAAGCTGGCCCAATTTGACTATGGGAGGAAGTGCTCCGAGATTGCGCAGCTGACTGAGGGCATGTCGGGCCGGGAGATCGCCCAGCTCGCTGTGGCCTGGCAGGTGAGTAAGGGTGTGGGCTCCATGTCCTGGCCCAGGCCTGACTGATGGGGAGACCCTGACAGCTTCCTCTGCTCCAGTTCTGCTGCCCTGTATCATGTGGTTCACTGTGCTGTCCCTGAGAAGGTGGGCCAGGGTGTCAAGCTTGGGTTCATGTCCCATCTGGTCCTGGTCCATGTCAAGCTGGGCTTTCTGGAGAGGTAGGCCCTTGCAATCTTGAGGGAATGTCACAGGTAAACCACTGGGCTCTGTCCTTTGTTGGTGCCAGGAGCTCTGCAGGCAGATGGGGAGCACAGGAGCTACTATCTTCCTGATGGCTCTGCCCTCAACCCTGGGGCCACGGGTGCCCAGTAGGCACGAGCCCAGTGTGTGTCCTCAGGTGTTGCTGCTTTGGAGGCGCATGCCATGTGTGAGTTGAGGGATAGGTCAGAGTGTTGTCTCCTGGCCTGGAAGTACAGGCTTGGCCTTCCCCAGTGTGGTTCAAGGCACATGGGCAAGATGGCCACTGTGTGTTTCTGACACCTGCTTTCTCCTCTGCCTGGCATACCCCCAGAGTGCTGGCTGTAGCTACCCAGAAAACCTCAGCCCTTGGAGGTTGTTGAAAAGAAAAACCAGGTGTGGGGGAGGGTGTGGTGGCCCATGCAGGCTTGGAGGCCGAGTGGCCCTCTGGCTGCTGTGATTTCAGAGCTCCTGGAGTATGTAGGTAGCTGCTTTGAAGCCCAGGTTCTCAGCGGTCAGCATGGTCAGCACAAGCTGGACACAGAAGCCCTTGATGCAGACATGTCCTTGTGAGTCAGTGGTGCTGTTTGCTGTGCCATGTGGGGGACCCAGGTCGGTCTCTATGACCAGCAGGCAGACGGAGGTTGTCTGATGGGCGGAGCCCATTGGGGCTGTCACTCCACTGCTGGGGCTTCCGCAGCCGATACTTGTCTTGGATCTGGAGCCTAGAGTCTGAGCTGAGGGTGCCTGTGCAGTCAGACCCCGGGTGTGGGAGGCCACAGGACTGATCTCCCCTGTCCTTGTGTCCTACATGGCAGAGAGATAGGGAGAGGGAAGGAGCACTGCCCTGGATGGCTAGGGCCTGGCCCTCAGGGAGCAAACCCTTAGTTCCCAGCCCCTTCATGACCAGGACTTCTGCACCTGAGTTTGGGGAGGATACTGATGGCAAGTCCGTCCCCCAGGTTGTGCCTTTGCATATGCCCCTCTCCATGTTTCTTTGGCTGTGGTGGGTGGCAGGCCTCTCCAGTGCTTAGAGCAGGTGTCCTCAAACTATAGCCCATGGGCCACATTTGGCCCGCCTAGGTCATATATCCGGCTCGCTGGGTATTTTTGCCGCTGTTGCCTGTCTTGCTTAGCAGCTGACTTGTCCCAGGTCCTGCAGTCCGGCCCTCCAACGGTCTGAGGGACAGTGAACTGGCTCCCTGTTTAAAAAGTTTGAGGATCCGTGGGCTAGAGGATGAGGGCTGGATGCGAGAGAAATGGCATGTGAAAGGCAGAGCTCCCAGCACACTGCCCCTGGGGTCTGTTCCATTGTGTGTCTTGTTACTGATGTGCTCTGTCTCCAAGGAAGGGTGCATACAGCCTAAGTGCTGGTCCCTGCATGGACCCTCCCCACTCTGCAGCCCCCAGGCCAGCTCACTGGTTTGCTTCCTGGAGCCTGTGAGTCTACACTCAAGGGAATCATGTGTGCAGATTTGCTGCCTATTTGGTGAAGTTTACCAGTTTTTGTTTGTTTGTTTTTGAGATAGTCTCAATTTGTCACCCTCAGTAGAGTGCTGTGGTGTCACAGCTCACCAGCAGCCTCCAACTCCTGGGCTTAGGTGATTCTCTTCCCTCAGCCTCTCAAGTAGCTGGGACTACAGGTGCCTGCTACAATACTAGGCTATTTTTAGAGACTGGGTCTTGCTCCTGCTCAGGTTGGTCTTGAACCTGTGAGCTCAGGGCAGTCCACCCACGTTGGCCTTCCAGAGTGCTGGGATTATAGGCGTGATACTGTGCCCGGCCAAGATTACTGTTTTAATTATCTTTAAGTGCACATTGACATTATTTTGAAACTATCACCACTATCATCTGCAGAACTTTTTCATTATCTTAGAAACTGCATCCAGGGCAGCACCTGTGGCTCAGTGGGTAGGGCGCTGGCCCCATATACCATGGGTGGTGGGTTCAAACCCAGCCCTGGCCAAACTGCAACAACAACAAAAAAAACCAGCCAAGCATTGTGGTGGGTGCCTTTAGTCCCAGCTACTTGGGAGACTGAGGGAAGAGAATCACCTAAGCCCAGGAGCTGGAGGTTGCTGTGAGCGGTGAACGCCATAGCACTCTACCAAGGGCAATAAAGTGAGACTCTGTCTCTTAAAAAAAAAAAAAAGAAAAGAAAAACTGTACCCGTGAAACAGGGACTCCTGCCTTCCCTGGCTGCCAGGCACCCTCTGTGGAGCTCACTGCTCCAGGGCCTGTACTGGGGCATTGACAGTGTGTCTGTGGTTCACCTGTGCTGAAGTGTCAGAACACTACACTGTGTTTGTTTGCCACTTGGTAGATATTTGTGCTCTGTCTCCCTCTGGCTGTTGTGCATACTATGAGCTCATGTGTGCAAATGTCTGTCTGATCCCTGGATTTTAGTTCTTAGGGTTGTGTGCCCAGAAGTGGAGTTGCTGCTGGGCAGTGCCTATGGCTCAGTTGGTAGGGCACCGGCCCCATATACTGAGGGTTGCAGGTTCAAACCCCACCTCGGCCAAACTGCAACAACAAAAAATAGCTGGGCATTGTGGTGGGCAGCTGTAGTCCCAGCTACTTGAGAGGCAGAGACAAGAGAATCACTTAAGCCCAAGAGTTAGAGGTTGCTGGTGGCACTTGTGGCTCAGTGGGTGGGGCACCAGCTCCATATACTGAGGGTGGCGGGTTCAAACTCCCCACCCCGGCCAAACTGCAACAACAACAAAAAAATAGATGGGTGTTGTGGTGGGCACCTGTAGTCCCATCTACTCAGGAGGCTGAGGCAAGAAAATCACCTAAGCCCAGGAGTTGGAGGTTGCTGTGAGCTGTAACACCATGGCACTCTGCCGAGGGCAATAAAACAATACTCTGACTCTTAAAAAAAAAAAAAAAGAAGTGGAGTTGCTGGACCATATATTGATTCTGTGTTTAGCTTTTTGAGGAGCCACCGTACTGCTTTCCACAGTGACTGAACCACTTTATGTTCTGCTGACAGTGCACACAGGCTCCCATCTCCACGTGTTCATTCTTGCCAACATATCTTCCTGTGTTTGAAGTTAGCCACCCCAGTGGGTATGAGGTGCATCCTGAGCCACTGATCTGCATATCCCTGGTGATTAGTGATGCTGAGCAGCTTCGCGTGCACATATTAACCATTTGTGTATGCTTTTTGGAGCAATATAAATTCATTTGCTCATTTTTTGAATCAGGTTTTTTTGTTTGTTTTTGTTTTTTTGAGACAGAGCCTCAAGCTGTCACCCTGGGTGGAGTACCGTGGCATCACAGCACACAGCAACCCCCCCTGGGCTCAAGTGATCCTCCTGCCTCTGCCTCCCAAGTAGCTGGGATTATAGGCACCTGCCACAATGCCCAGCTATTTTTTGGTTGCAGCGTCATTGTTATTTGGCGGGTCCAGGCTGGATTCGAACCTGTCAGCTCAGGTGTCTGTGGCTGGGGCCTTAGCTACTTGAGCCACAGGCACCCAGCCTTCTTTTTTTGTTTTTTTGGAGACAGAGCCTCAAGCTTTTGGCTTGGGTAGAGTGCTGTGGTTCACAGCAACCTCCAAGTCCTGGGCTTAAGTGATTCTCTTGGGCCTCGGCCTCCCAAGTAGCTGGGACTACAGGTGCCTACCACAACGCCTGGCTATTTTTTGGTTTAGTTGTCATTGTTGTTTGGCAGGCCCAGACTGGATTCCAACCTGCCAGCTCTGGTGTATGTGGCTGGCGCTTTAGCAGCTTGAGCTACAAGCGCCGAGCCACGTTTTTGTGTTTTCATTGTTGGAATTGTTGATAGATTCTGATTATTGAGTCTTTGTCAGTAATATAATTTACAAATGTTTTCTTCCATTTACTCAGTTGATAGTATCCCTTGATGCACAAAACTTTTTAATTTTGATAAAGTCTGATTTATCTATTTTTTCTTCAGTTACATGAATGTATTTCCATTTTCTCATGTCTTTCAGTGGTGTTTTATAGCTTGTGATTTTGGTATTATATCCAAGAAATCGTTGCGAAATCCAATGTTGTGAAGTGTTTTTTTCTAAGAGTTTTATGATTTTCTTATATTTAGGTCTTTGCTTCATTTTGAGTTACGGGCTCAGCAACATCAGTTGAAAAGACTGTCTTTTTTGGCTGGGCGCAGTGGCTCATACCTGTAATCCTAACACTTGGGAGGCCGAAGCAGGTGGATTGCATGAGTTTACCAGGTCAAGACCAGCCTGAGCCAGAGTGAGACCTCCTCTCTAAAAATAGCCAGGTGGGGCAGTGCCTGTGGCTCAAAAGGGTAGGGTGCTGGCTCCATATGCCGGAGGTGGTAGGTTCAAACCCAGCCCTGGCCAAAAAAATAAATAAATAAATAAAAATAGCCAGGTGTTCTGGCAGGTGCCTGTAGTCCCAGCTACTTGGGCTGCTGAGGCAATAGAATCACTTGAACCCAAGAGTTTGAGGTTGTTGTGAGCTATGACACTATAGCACTCTACTGAGGACAACAAAGTAATACTCTGTCTCCAAAAAAAGAAAAAGAAAAAGACTGTTTTTTTTCCTTGGCACCCTTGTCAAAAGCCACCTGACTGCACACATGAGGAGTTGATTTCTGGGCTCTCTGCTCTACTCCACTGTCCCGTGTCTGTCTTTGTGCCAGTGCCACATTATTCTGATAACTGTAGCATTGCAATTTTGAACTGGAGAAGTGTATGTCCTCAAGATGATGATGATGATAGTGGTTATTTTTAGCTATTTGTAATCCCTTAAGATTTCATATAAATTTTAGGATGGGTTTTTCTATTTTCCCAGAAACTTTCATTGTGATTTTTATTTTTTTTATTATTTTATTTTTTAGAGACGGAGTCTCACTTTATCACCCTCAGTAGATTGCTGTGGCATCACAGCTTACAGCAACCTCCAACTCCTGGGCTTAGGCGATCTCTTGCCTTAGCCTCCTGAGTAGCTAGGACTACAGTTGCCTGCCACAATGCCTGGCTATTTTTTGTTGCAGTTTGGCTAGGGCTGGGTTTGAACCCGCCACCCTTGGCATATGGGGCCGGCACCTTACTCACTGAGCCACAGGTGCCGCCCCTTCATTGTGATTTTTATAGAGATTGTATTGTATTTGTAGATTGCTTTAGGTAGTATTGACATCTTTTTTTTTTTTTTTGAGATAGTCTTACACTGTTGCCCTCAGTAGAGTGCTATGGCATCACAACTCACAGTAACCTTTAACTCTTGGGTTAGGCAATTTTCTTGCCTCAGCCTCCCAAGTAGCTGGAACTACAGGTGCCCACCACAACGCCTGGCTACTTTTTTGTTATAGTTGCCATTGTCATTTAACTGGCCAGGCCAGGTTTGAACCCACCACCCTTGGTGTATGTGGCGGCACATAACCACTGTGATACGGGCACCGAGCCATGATTAGTTTTCTTATGTTAAACCATCCTTGCATTCCAGAAGTTAACCCTATTCTGTCATGGTATCTAATCCTCCTGATGTGCTGCTGGAACTGCTTGCTGGCATTTAGCTGAGGATTGTGCAGCATGCTTACCAGGGCACTTGGCCTGCATTTTCCTTTCTTGTAGTGTCTTTTTCTGGCTTCTTTATCAGGATGATGCTGGCCTCACAGAATGAGAAGGGAGATATTTCCTTTTTAATTTTTTGGAAGGGTTTGAGAAAGAGTAGTGTTCATTCTTGAAATGTTTGATGAATTCACTTGTGAAGCCATCCAGTCTAGGACTTGTCTTTAAACATTTTCACTTTTGAATAATGTAGCTTCACAGAGAGTTATGAGGTTAGCACAAGAGCCCTGTGCCCCAGCCTGCTGCAGATGTCATGGGTTGACTCCACCTGGGACTGAGCCTTGCCCTGCGGTCCCTGTGGTGTACAGTTTTTACTTCGGTGGGCTCACTGTTTGCCCACACACCCCAGGCCACCTCTCCTCCTGGGTTCCTAGGCACCAAGTACAGCCTCCTGCCCTTCCCTTTGCCTTCTCTAGGGTCAGGTCAAGACGAAAAGGACAATGATAGCACTTGAGCTCTGGACCTACAGTGTGGTCTGATTCCAGTGTCAGTGTCTGTTCCCTGTCCTGGCTGGTTCTGCCAGCTGGGTGTGGGCGTATCTGCAGATGGTCTGCTCCCCTGCAGGCTCTGCTAGGGGTATTTGGGAGACAGGTTCCTGCCACCACTGGGTACAGGGAAGGCCCCCTCCTGGGGGTCCCCCTGTGTTTCCTCTGAACATCTTAGGGCCATCCCGAGCATGCTACTTCGTGGGATCCCCCCTTCTCCAATGCCTCTCAGAGCTATGTGTCTCATACCTGCCACAGCCAGGCGCCAAGATGAAGATGGACCAGCCCAAGGTGGAGTTGCTGGGCCCGAGTGACATAGCTTGACCTACTCAAGGCACCCCTGCTGGTTGCTGAGTGATACCTGGTCAAATTGGTCAACCAAGAAGGGCAAGAATGGGTAGAGGCAGCTGTGGCTAGAAGTGACTATTCCAGGGCCTAGTTAAAAAGCTTGGCACCCCTGCTGCATGCCCTGAGATTGGGCAGCCCCTGGGCAGTGGCTGCCTCTATAGTCTTGGAGGACTGTGGCTTGGAGCCTGCTGGTTCTTGGGTGAAACTCAGCCTGGGGAGATGTGTATGGCCTTGTCTGTGGGCCTTCTGCACAGGCTTGGGGTGATAGTACCCTGAGCTTTATCAGAAACTCGGCAGGGTGCAAAGGCAGGACTGGGCCATGTGGGACCATGCTCCATAGCATGGGATGTCCACAGGTGCAGTACTATGCCATGGGACACCCAGGTGTGGCCCTTCCTGTCTCAGTCCTTCTCTCTATGACAGGCCATGGCCTATGCCTCTGAGGATGGGGTCCTCACTGAGGCCATGATGGACGCCCGTGTGCAGGACGCACTGCAACAGCACCAGCAGAAGATGCAGTGGCTGGAGATTGGGGGACCCAGGCCAGGGGGTGGCCAGCGCCTGCCACCCTGAGCTGGCCAGCAGGACTGACAGCCGCTTGCCCTGCCAAAAGCTCCAGCCTCTTCTGCAGAAGAGGATGGAGCCAGCACTCGGAGAATGTTCTGAGCAGATTGGGGCTCCCAGTGGCGGCTTCTTGCCTGACACATTTGTACACTTGGCAGAGGTGTCTCCACCCAGGCTTCTGGGGAGCGAGTAGGGCATTCACCTCAGACCACCCCAGAACTGTGACCCACAGGAGGGGCCAGAGAGCTGGGAATGGGTGGGTCCCAGGGGATTGTACTGAGGGAGAGGAGGCCCCACCCCACCAGCCTCTCCTGGCAGGGGTGTCTGAGGCCACCTGCAGCTGACCAGCATGCCCGTGATTGGAGCCAGGATGGAATAAAATCTCTGACACAGTGTTCCACCATGTGTGCACCTCCTGCAGACAGCAAGGGCTGAGGTCTGGTTCCCTAACCCCACAGCCCTCTGGGGTCAGAGATGACAGAAGAGGCAGAGGCTGGAGCTTTCTGCAGAATTTACTGACCACAGAGGGTTGGGCTTCACAGTGAGGTGCAGCCAGGCCCCCCTGGGACGGTAGCGGCCAGGGGCCTTATTGCTACGCAGCACCTGCTCCGTCATGACCCCAGGCCACGCACATGCCCCATGCATGTGCTCCCATGTGCAGATGGCCAGTTGCCCTGGCTTCCCTCCCCTCCCCTCCGCCAGAACCGCTCCAAGACTCAGACAGACAGACACCCCACACGGTGCACAGGAGGGGACACCAGGCGCTCCCACTCCTGACCGGCTGGCACCCACCTGCCCTTGCCGAGGACCCGCCCTACTCCCCCCACTGCCACCCCCTCCCAGTACCCACCCTACCCCCTTATAAAAAGAAGAGGAGACAGCACCTTCCACTGGACTCGCCCGGCCGGCCACAGCCCTGGGCGCCCTGGGCCCGAGGCTGCTGTCCAGTCCCACCGGCCTGGGCGTCCCCGAAGTCCCTTTTGCATCTGTACAGCGGCCGGTGGCCCCAGCGAGTCCGTGTGCGGCTCACAGGTGCCGCGGGCTGGGGTGGCCATTGTGGTAGAGTTTCTGCTTCACGTGCACCATGTTCCCTGCTGCCTCCTCGAAGGGCCTGTGCGGCCGCCGGCCCAGATCCCGCAAGCTGCACAGCCTGGGCAGCCAGGTCCACGAGCCATCTGCGGGGATAGGACGTGGTCAGGTGGCTGGGCTGCCGAACATGGTGCTCCCTGGGGCACAAGGCACTCACCGTAGCGCCGGCCAGCCTTCCAGGCACGCACCGCGCAGTGTAGGACGCCGTCCATCCACACCAGGAACCAGCTGATGCAGAAGCCCAGCAGCAGCCCCAGCATGAGGTCGATCTCCTGCTTGGTCACGTTGTCCGTCACAAAGTAGTTCTCGGAGGCGTCCACCACCGACTGGTCCCCGTCGTACGGGATCACGTAGTGGACGTGGTGCCTGGGGGCGGCAGGGCGGGCTGGCACCTCTCCTGTGCCAGGGCCCTGGGTAGGTGTCAAGACCCCTGTGGGGTATCCTGGGACCTGCAAGCTGTCTCCCAGGAATGGTCAGGAAGGATGCATTGGACCCGCCCAGGCCACCAGGAGAGAGCTGCAGGGGCAGTGCCTATGGCCTGTGGAGACCGCCCACGAAGTTGGGGTTCATGGGTAGGCTGTGCAGATGGGAAAGGTTTTCCCAGAGAGTCTGGTTCCCACAGTCAAGGTCATTGCCCATCTGTTGGCCCTTGGGACTGCTGAGGCCTGGCCTAAAGTGCAACACAGACCCCGGTTCCTCCTTAGGGACACTCGTTCTGACCTCTCCCAGCACCCTTCCTGGAATCTATCTATACTTTGTGCACCCTGCCCTGAGCACCTGTGCACCCTGTGCCTCAGAGCTTCCTCTACTCCATGGCTTCTCATGGTGGCTCCCCTGCCCTGTGTTGGAGGCCTCAGGGGCAGTGCCTGACATCTTACCCTCCACTATCGTGGGCATGTTCTGTCCACGCCGAGCACAGACTGGCCTGGCTTCTACCCTCTCAGCTGTTCCTGAGGTGGCCAGTATTCTGGTGTCCAGGGCTGCACAGGTCCCAGGGCCTGTCTCCTTGACACCTTTCCTCCCCTCCCTGGGCTCTTGAGGAACTGTTTAGGCTCAGGCCCTTGTTCACCTCTGGAGAATGCACTGATGTGTTCCACACAGCTCCCTCTAGCTACCCACCCCTTCTGGGGCTGGCAGAATACCTCCAGGAAGCCCTTTGGTCCCCATGGCCCCATGGGGTGGCCCTGCTGAGGGCCTGGCACTCTGGGCAGCAGACACAGAAGGGCCTAGAGGAGTGGGTGAGGATGCCTGTGGTCCACACCAGCCATGCCAGTCTTGGTACTCAGCTGCCCTTATCTTCATATAGGGCATTTAACTTGTGCCTGAAAATAGCTCCTCTCTTCAAACACAATTCCTTGTATTCCTGTCTTCCCCTCCTATCCTCTTCTCTTCCCCTAGGTGAGATGTCATTCCCACCACCTGGCCTGAAAGCCCCTTGACTCAGGTGCCTTCTCCCCAGTGGGGCCAAGGGCATCCTGGAGCCCCAACCCAGATCAGTGAAATAGTAGGTAGCCTCTGCCAACTTCTTGGAAACTCTTCTTGGGTCCCCTCGTAACCAGTCCCCTCAGCACTCCAAAGTGTGGCCCAACCCAGAGGATGGGGCTGGGGCCACCAGCCTTTGGGCAGGGGATAAGGAGTGACAGTCACTGACCTGGGTCATGAGCCTACCCGTAGCCATTGTTCATAATCATAAATGGAAAACTGTTGTTCACTACCCAGGATTTGCAGCTGCCACCAACCTCAAGGGAGGTAGGTTTTCCTGACTCTCTGGCAGGTCTCCAACAACCCTGGAGGCCCTGTGTTCCATTGCTAGCCTGGGCACCTGCAGCTCCCCCTCCCTTGCCCTGGCCCCCCTCCTTCCTGGGTGCTCAGGTCTCACAGATGAAGGCAGAGCAAGACAGGCCTCTGCACAGACGTGCTTTGCACACATGTGTCTGTAATGTGTACAATGCACACTGTATACACACCAGCCACATGCATGGGACACAGTGTGTATATGGTGGACACAGGCCCCATGAGCTCCAAACCCAGGTTCCAGCATGGTGCTTCATGTGGGTGCACCTCCACCCAGCCTTGCACACGGCTGTCCTCTCAATGGGGTCCCTGTCATGTGCATGGGTTTGGGTGCGCTGACACAGATGCTGCTTGCCACACCTGTGCTGTGGAGCATCAATTCCCATGTGTGTCCTATATATGAAATTCTATGTATCGGCATATACAAGGCATACACATATACACATGCTTATTTTGCACATGGTGTGTACACATGGGTAGAGCCACTGTGGCAGTGCATGTACGTGGAGTGGACACAGATATCCATGTACAAAACTGTCATCTGCATACACATTTTCTGTACCCACATGGAGACATCTCAACATTTTCCCTAAGCACACTGCACTGTATATTGTATTATATATATGTACTTTGCATACACATATATGTTGTCAATATACAAGAGTGCTTTGTACGCTGAGTTAACATACTCCGTACGTAGAGATGTGTACAAAGTATGTATATGTAGACACATATGCACACGCAGGGACACCCTATGTCTGTGGCAGGTTGTGACTCTTCTGAACACAGGCCTCCCCATAGGCACCTATATCAGAATCCACATACATTCTGAGTAGTGCGTGAGATGCATATACACAGCCTGTGTAAATGCTCTGGAAACTTCCTCTGCCCAGGGAGACCCTCAGTGTGCTGTCACAGGCAGACTCACACCAGTTACAATAGCCACACAGGTAAAGTGGATTACTTACGGCTACGGGGCTTGGAGTCAGGGCCCAGCCTCTGGGCGTCAGTAGAGCTGACCTTGTGCCTTGTTTTGGCAATTTGCTATGCCAGACAGGCCTGTGCACTAGGCAGGAATACCCAGCAAACTCTCTCCCCCCATGCTCAGCACAGGTGAGGGTCCTATACAGCCCCATGTCTGCCTGTTCCAAGGCCCATGTGCCCATCAGCACAGCGTCTGTACCCACAGACATGTAACATGCCTAATGAGACACGTCCCTGTTCTGTCTCCCACACCTGCACTCACACGTGTGCACATGGATCCCTGGAGCAGAAGTGCAGGATGTGGGGACAAACAGGGTCTGGGGCTGTGTGACCTTGGGCAAGTCTGTCCCCTAAAGTCTCTGTCTGCTTCCTCATCTGTCCAACAGGAATAACAATGGTAACTGCATGAGGGCATCTCCGGGATGGGTGTGCATGCCTACTTGCGGGTGCGCTGTGTGTACGCACATGTATATGCACAGACGGTACACACATGCGCGTCTCATGAGAAGATGTTTATTTCTTACATGGACGTACAAACATGCATGGCAGGGAGACTCCATCAGCACGTGCACGGGGTGACGGGTGTGTGTGTGGGGTCGCAGCCTGGCTGTAGGGCCTGGGCTCTTCCTGGATCTCTGAGTGACCTTGAGTTAGCTCCACCTTCCCGCTCCCCACCCCCACCCTGCTCTCTGTCCCGGGGGCAGACAAGGTGCCCCCCAGGTAGGCCCCTCCCACCACCACCTGCCCTTCCCTGCCTGGGGCTCCACTGTGGCTCCAGGCTTGGAAGCCAGGGGCCCACTCAGCCAACACCCTGGCAGGTTTCTAAAGGCGTCTGGAGGTGGTGCCCTACCTGACTCAGTTGCTCCCTTATCCCGGAAGACCAGTGCACAACCCTAGGGGTTCACGGTCAGACGGACCCTCCCCCAGCGCACCTGGCGGCCGCCTGCGGCCCGCAGGAGTCTAACGCAGTTCTGTGGCCTGCGTGGGGGTCGCCCGCACCCCAAGTGGGCCTCTCGGCACATGTGTGGTCACGCGTGTCGTGCCTGGCGCAGAGTCCCGGACTCACCGGCCACAGTTGCAGTGGCAGACGCGGTCCTCGCCCCGCAGGTGCGGGAGGATGTAGTTGTGGAATCGGTCCAGCAGCGCGTTCATGTCCATCAAGCACGCGATGGCCTGGAAGAGCCCATGACGGGTCAGCCCCAGGGCGGAGGTGAGCAGGAGAGGGGCCTGGGGGTGGGGAGAACGCTGGGCAGGGGCACAGGGGAGTCGAGACGGGAGCATAGGCGAGTGGGGGGAGGGGAGAGCTCAGGCGGTGGGGGAAGGAAATTGGTAGCCGGGGAGGGGGCGCTGGCCAGGAATAAGGAGCAGGCCAAGGAGGGGCACGCAGGCCGGGGACGAGGTTGCAGGCCGGGGAGGAGAGTGCAGGCCGAGGACTGGGGTGCAGGCTGGGGAGGAGCGCGCAGGCCGGGACCCGGATGCAGGCTGGGGAGGGGCGCGCAGACTGGGGACCCGGGTGCCGGCCTGGAAAGGGGCGCAGGCCAGGGACTGAGGTGCCAGCCCAGGATGGGCACGCAGGCCGCACGGGCCGGTAAACAAGCCGCAGGAAGTGGGGGAGGCGGCGCGCGCGCGGGCGGCGGGAGCAGGGGGCGCGCGCAGGAAGCCCCTCCGCTCACCATCACGATCGACGCCCCCAGAATCATGAAGATCATGGTGTTCGCGCTCATGGACATCGGGCGGGGCCGGGCCGGGCCGGAGCGCCGCCCCCCGGCCCCGGCGCCCCCCCGGCCCCGCAGAGGTCAGAGCCTCCTGGACCCGACGCAGCCGGCCGTGGCAACCCCCCGCCGACCGAGGGAGGAGGCGCAGGGCGGGGGCCCGGGGAGGGATGCGGGGGCGGCTCTGGGGTCGCTCGGCCGGGCCCCGGCCGGCCCGCCGCGCTGCGCTCCGCCCTCCAATCCTCCCTGCACTCAGTGCGCTCGCTCGCCCGCTCGGCCTGGGCCTCCTCCCTCTTCCCTCCTCCCTCCCCACCGCTTTCCTCCGCCTCCCGGGAGGGACCGCGCCGCCCGCGGGCCGCCCTGCGCCAGCCCCGTGCCGGGAGGGACGGCCACCCACTGCCCAGACCTTCCCCGGGACCGCAGCTCCCCGTCTCGCCTGCACCCGGCCAGACCCGGCGCCTGCCCAACAACGACCGGAGAGGGGCTGGTGGCAGTCAGACGGCCCAGAGAGGAAGCGGAGGCGCCTACAAGGTCACTAAGGAGCACCCAGGGAGGTCACTCCAAACGACCGGCCATAGAGGCGAGAGGGCTGGGAAGCGCCGACCTCATGGTGGAGACAGGGCGCCCACAGGGTCAGCCCAGCGTGGGGCTCAGGTAGCCTGAAGTCCAGAGGACCAGTGCCCACGGTTCTTCTGCTCTGGCTGCCTCTGACACCCTGGTCCTCCTGGCACACTCCTGCAGCCCAGCATGAGGGCAGGCGCCCCACCCCCCCAATCCAGCCTGGTGGGAAGGTTTCCCTAACCCCTCAACAGGAACATCTACTGCAGGTGAGTGGGGGAAGGGGGTAAGGTGAGCTCCTGAGGGATGGCCCCAGCCCTGCCCTACAGAGACAGCTGCTCTCAGGTGCCAAGCCAGGAACTCAGGACAGAAAGCAAAAATGACCAAAAGCAACATCTGTTTATTGGACAATTCCAGGTTCTGTCCTAGGAAGATACAGCCATTGCTTTATTCAGCTATCTGTACAGTCCCACTAGGTGGGGAAGGAGGGAAGGGACAGGCAGCAAGGGCTCAGGAATGTAGAGGGAAATGCACTATGAACAGTTTTTTTTTCCTTTTTTGGTTAAAGAAAAAAACCTTTATAATCAATATCCCACTCATAAGTAAAAGTGGGACAGAAAAACTTGATTGTTTCTATATGGTGTGTACATGTCTTCTCTTTCATATGTACAGCTTACTGGGCCACACTGTTGCCCCAAAGGATACCTAAGTAAAAACCAGTATCAGAGGAAAGAATAAACAGAGGCCACAGGGTGCCACCAAGGCTGCAGTGGCTGTCAGTAGAAGCACACGGTGTGCAGGAAGGTCCGGCCACTCTTCTCCTCAAACTCCTGCAGCAGCTCATCGATCTCATTCTCCATGTCCTCCGTGTGCTGGATCTGCAAAAGACAACAGAACCAATATTGGGCTGAGAACACATGGGGCCTTCCACATGATGCTGCCTCTGCTCTGTGCTGACAGAAGGTCCTTAGGATAGCTCCAGGCCCAGCCTTGCTGGGGACTGGGATGATCAGGAGATAGGCCCCTGACCACCACCAAGCACAAGCTAGGAGTTCTCAGAGGTAATAGATACAGAAGCCTTACCACCTATGTTGTCCCCATGCTGCAAATGAACAAGCCAGGGTGCAGAAAGGCAGTGCACCAAGTCACCCAGTGAGGAAGTGGACCCACCCTGTGGTGCAGGCATCCTGGTTTCCACTGACAGGTGCCAGCAGCATCTTTCCCAACTATGACAACCACCAGTTCACCAGTCTCAGACATTCACAGTGGAGAGGAAGGTGGACACAAGCCACTCAACCCAACCCTAGCCAGGACAGCCACTCACTCTGCTAGACATGTTGGGGGTGAGGGTTGTCCCCCCTACAGAACAGGCAAGGTGCCGGCCCCTTCATTAAGAGAGGCCTGTGTCCTGGAGATCTTGGTGGACATACAGTGCTGGCATCACTGACCACTTTTATTGGCCAAAGCTGCTCAGCTGAGTCTCAAACTCAGTGATCCTTTGGCACTTCTTGCACCTTAACATTTGAAAAACCTGTAGTCCTTTTTTTTTTTTTTTTTTTTTGCGACAGAGCCTCAAGCTGTCACCCTGGGTAGAGTGCCGTGGCATCACAACTCACAGCAACCTCCAACTCCTGCGCTCAAGCGATTTTCCTGCCTCTGCCTCCCAAGTAGCTAGGACTATGGGCACCTGCCACAACGCTTGGCTATTTTTTTTTTTTTTTTTTTTGGTTGCAGCTGTCATTGTTTGGCAGGCCCAGGCTGGATTTGAACCCGCCCGCTCAGGTGTATGTGGCTGGCGCCTTAGCCAGTTGAGCCACAGGTGCTGAGCCCTGAAGTCATTCTTTGTGGGACACCCTGTCTGGTGCAGGTGGGGACTCAGTAAGCATCTGCAGCAATGATGGCTGGGCTGGGTTTGCCTAGAGCCTCCTGCCCTGCCCAGCCCAAGGTGGGGGACGTCTGGGAGCTCACACACTGGCAGCCCAGGTCTGGGGCGGGGGGTCAGGCACTCCGGCTGGCAGCCTGGGTAGGGGTGGGGATCCCACGTCTAGCACTCACACACTGGCAGAGCTCGCAGATGAGGAAGGCCCCCAGGGTGGCCTCTTCATGGTTGTCCTGGATGTCTACATTGACCACATGCACGGGTTGGCAGGTCTCCTGTTCTCTGGAATTCAGATCTGATTGGGACAAGGTAGCACAGGTATCAGAGGTTCCAGAATCAGTCAACAAGTGGTCAGTGTGGCCAAGTTCTCTACTCTCCCCTGCACTACCTGCCCATGAGCTGGCATTAGCTATTCCTGCCCTCTAGGGTTTTGGGCAGAAGGTTAAGGACTGAGCGCATGTCCAAGGTCCCAAGTCCTACCTAAGGAGAATGTCACATGGAATACAACTGTGACTTAAATCCTCACAACCTAGACATGAGGCCTGTTCAAGCATTCAGCCAGTTCAGGACAAAGCACTTTTCATTCATCGAACACCAGCCCTGGCCCCAAGTGCATGTACAGCAGAGGCTGACTGAGGCCCACCGGAGGCTGTCAGCCAGCACCACCAGCAAAAGGGTTGTGATCATGGTCCCCCAACGGCTCCTACGCTCTCTCCCTCCTTCCCATAGCACCTCCCAGCCTGCCCATGCCCAGAAAAGCAGCTCCCATGTGAGGTGGCCTGGCTGAGCACATGCCGGGCTTGCTTCCTACCTTCCACCACCTGGTCGTAGACTCTCTCTTCACAAGTAAGGATCAGATCAAACAGATCTTTGCAGTTCTGGAACCTCTCTGGCCGGGGCTTGATTCTCTTATTTCTGTCCAACATATGCAAAATGCCATTCTGTGTGTAGCTAGATACCACAGTTAAGGAACTTCAGATGGAAGCTTCTACTGACCAAACCCAGGAGCGCCTGTGTTACTGACCCAGCCCCTCCTCCTCTGCCCCTGCGACAAGGGCACCAGGCTGCAGGCACTGGGCAGTTCTGGGGGGCCTACCTGGGGCAGGGTCAGCACTGTGCCCACAGGTCACTCAGAGTTTCATGAACTGCATCCACCTCAGCCTGGCTTCAGCCATCTCACTGGGACAATCTCAGAGGTCTCCCCCGCCCCCACCAGATCACCACCTGTCTCCTCTGGGGTGACCATCAGCCTGAGCAGCAGTCTTTGCACTTTGCTCATTTGCATCCAATCCAGACACACCTGCTATCTGGGCCTGAGCCCTTCAGCATAAACAAAGCCAGCCTGGATGCCAAACCCCAAGTCCAGTTCAGTTATGATAGTAAACAAAGTCTGGAAAGTCCAATGAAGAAAAATAACTTCAGAAGCAACAAGACGTAGAAAAGACCGAAGGCAGTATAGGAGCTAATTTCCTAGTCAGCTGTTTGCAGGGAGCCCTGAAAGCCCAGTGGGCAGCAAAGCTCAGGGGATGCTGGCTGTGCCCACACAGGCCCTGAAGCCCTGGGGAGCCTCAAGAGCCAGTGCCCTACTCCACCCCCAACAGCTGTGCCTGATTTTGGGGTCTCCAGGGAGTTAACCTCAAAAAGAAAGTTAGTCCCCATATAATAGCCCCTGCAGACAGGTGGGAACAAGCATCCCATTAATTCTATTTTGGAGAAACTAGCTGATTTTTGGAGGAAGAGACTAGCTGATTTAGGAATTCGAAGTGATTATTCATCTTTAAGTTATGTCAATCTATTTAAATAAGCTTATAATACTTTAAATATATTCCCTACCTTTCTAGATAATAAAAGTAGCTTTTAGAATTAAGTGGTCTACTGAAATCTGTATTAATCATGGTATAAATAACGGTGTAATTAAATGGTTCAACTTGAAAAGACACCTGACCATGAGCTGCCAAGCTTCTTTGTCCTTATTAGTTCCAGTGTGATGCACTTGGCCCAGCTGCGACCTGGCTAGGCCTGCTTGTCTTCCTGCAGCTCAGAAGTGGTCCATCTTTGGCTCAGTGCCTGTGGCTCAAGCAGCTAAGGCACCAGCCACATCACCTAAGGTGGTGGGTTTGAAGCCCAAGCCCGCCAAACGACAATGATGGCTGCAAGCAAAAAATGGCCAGGCATTGTGGCGGGCGCCTGTGGTCCCAGCTACTTGGGAGGCTGAGGCAGGAGACTCACTTGAGCCCAGGAGTTGGAGGTTGCTGTGAGCTGTGATGCCAGAGCACTCTACACAGGGGGACAGCTTGAGGCTCTGTCTCAAAAAAAAGAAGTGGTCCATCTTTGAGGACCAAAGGCCCATAGAAAGGGATAAGCTTAAGGAAGGTTATTCAGAGGAACAGTGAGAAGGGAAGCCTCTCCCAAGGAGAAAGCCCTCAAGGCAGAGCCTTATCTGGGCTTCCCCACACTCCCAGATCTGCCACCCCCAAGAGGCACAGCTGTCATTGCCTGGGGTAACTAACAGGCCTGCTCTCAAAGGGACACTCTCCTAAGTCCTTCGCTTTTTTTTTTTAAGAGGCAATCTCTCACTTTGTTGCCTTCGGTAGAGTGCTGTGGAGTCACAGCTCACAGCAACCTCTAGCTCTTGGGCTTAGGTGATTCTCTTGCCTTTGCCTCCGAAGTAGCTAGGACTACAGGCACCTGCCACAACATCCGGCTACTTTTTAATTGCAATTTGGCCAGGGCCAGATTTGAACCCACCACCCTCAGTATATGAGGCCGGTGCCTTACTCACTGAGCCACAGGCACTGCCCACCCTTTCTTTTTCTTTTTTTGAGACAAGGTCTCATTATGTCACCCTTGGTAGAGTATTGTGTCACAGCTCACAGCAACCTCAAACTCCTGGGCTTAAGTGATTCTCTTGCTTCATCCTCCTAAGTAGCTGGGACTACAGGTGCCCACATCAACACCTATTTTTTTATTGTTGCAGTTGTCATTGTTGATTTTAGCTGGCCCAGGCCAGGTTTGAAACCACTAGCCTTGGTTTATGTGGCTGGCAGCCCTATCAACTGAGCTACAGGCACTGCCCGGTCCTTCCCTCCTTTTCCCAACGCCCCACTGCAGACTAGGTGACACGTGGTATTAAGATGCATGTAACTAAGCAGGACATTCATCATGGTTAGGAGGCTCGTTAGTTTTATAGGGAAGCAGTAATGGTGGGAAACAGGATAGATGCAAGGCCAAAGACCTGCAGAGAGGGGCACAAGGTGGTCTGATGCAGAAGCTACGTCAGGGCACTTAGGAGGCTCCTGCCTGTGTCCCAGCACTCTGAGAAGGCGAGGTGGGAGGAGCCCTTGAGTTCAGAAGTTTGAGACCAGCCTGAGCAAGAACAAGATCCTGTTTCCACTAAAAGTAGAAAAACTAGCTGGGCATGGTGAGCACCTATAGTCCCAGCTACTCAGGAGGCTGAGGCCAGAGGATCATTTGAGCCTAGGAGTTTGAAGTTGCTATAAGCTGGGCTGACTCCTGGTACTCTAGCCTGAGCGACAGAGTGAGATTCTGTTTCAATGAACAACAAAGAATACAACCAGTATTCTGATCCAGTGTGAGCCGACAGGGACTCAGAGTCCCAGGGAAGTTCCACTTTAAACCCAAGGGTGCATAGGAATAGAGATGGCCCAGAGAAAGAGTCTTCAGGGGCAGTGCCTGTGGCTCAAGGAGTAGGGCACTAGTCCCATATACCTGAGGTGGGGGGTTCAAACCCGGCCCCAGCCAAAAACTGCAAAAAAAGAAAGTCGTCAGGACATAAGAGCTCAGGGCCACTAAAAAGATGACACCACTCTGATGTCAGATTTAGGGGCCACTGGGGAGTGCAGGGCAGCACCCATGGCAGTCTGCAAGCCAGAGGTAGCAGAGACATCCCTGGGGAAAGGCTGTCCTCTGCACCACTGTCACAAATGACTCACTTAACAGAGGCTCCTAGGGACAACCCAAGCCCCCTACAGGACCCCGGGTTACTACAAGCATTTAGCATTAAACCCACAAAAAACAGGGAGGTGTCAGGCTGAGGGCTCAGAGAGGGACCCCATCTTGCATGCTCCCACCATTAAACCGAGGGCCCCAGCCAAGTGCAAGGGCCCAGTAGAGTGGGCCAAGGGGGGATCCTAGAGCAGGGATGAGGACAGGCTCAGCCCCCAGGACCCCTGGGCAGAGGGCAGGGAGCTACCCACCCTCAGCTTCCACATCTCCTGGCACCCTGCTCAGCAGCTTGTCCCCCAAAGGACTTAGCATGGGGCCCTGGCAACAGTGAGGAGGTCAGGCGGCCTGTGCAGGCTGGTGCCTCTGCTTGCTAACCCTAAAGCCAGCACTGGATGCTTTTCCAAAAAGCTGAGGAAAAAGGGATGAAGCCAGTCATGACGTCTGGCCCCAGAGTGAAGCTCGAAGGGTGGTTTGGTGCCGAGGGGCTGCCAGTGCTGCCTGCCTGCAGGTGAGAGGCTGCAGCCTTGTCACTCACCCCATCTGGTTTGGCCACGACAGAGCGAGAACAAGGATGGAGGTGGGCTATGCTGAGGGCCCCAGAAAGACCTGTAATGTCCTGTCTCATGTGACAGGAAGTACCATAAGTAAAGGACCATTTAAAATTCTCTAGGTTTAACCATAAAAGAAACAAGACTTTTCTGTTCATGGAGAACACGTGCCTTTTAACCTGTGATTTCCATAAATGTCAGTGACATGGCCACATGAGGACCCAAGGAGACATACTAAGAAATCTAGGCTGGGCTCTTCAGGGACCTCTCTTAAAAACCAAAAATAGAGCAGCCATAGATGTGCCTCTGCAAAGGGGACACATGCGCTGGGGCTCAGAACAAGTCCCCTTACCACTCCAACACCCCTCCCCCACAAATGTCCAGGGAGGCTCCTAACCAGGGCTGGCTATCTCCATGCCAGCCGCAGTGGCACTCCTGTAGCTTGTCACTGAGTACCTCATGTGAGAGCTCAGGCACCCCTTCAGTTCCACTGCAGGGCAACAACTCTCCAGGTTTGGCCCTAACCCTGATGCTGTGAATGCAGTAGATGCTTCTGTGTCTGAAGCACCACCCCCCCCCCCGCCCCAGAGAGAAAGAGCTTCCCATGGACTCAGCCATGGCCACCCTCGGGACACTCACAAAATGCTGTCCTCTTCCTTCCTGCCACACCACAAAGCTGAAGCTGCAGGCCTGGGAGGGAGCTGGGATCTGTGCACACCCTGAGTGGGCAAGGGAGGGGCCCTCTTGGTCTGCAGGTGAGGGATGCTGGCATGGGACTGATCTCACCTGGTGGGCCTCTGCCAAGAGAAGGTTTCATGAAAGATGGAGGGAGGGCAGAGTTGAAACCAAAAGCAGTGACCAAAAGTGGAGAACCCACAGCTTGGGGACCAAAGGAAAATGCTGGCCTTCATCAATGCAGTTGCCCTCACAGTCACTGCCCAGGCTCACCTTCCCTCTGGGCACCCAGTTAGGGCCTCCACCTGCCTCCTGTCCAAAGGGACCCTCGGGAGCTGATCCAGATCCAGGTTTCTGCTTTGGACGTACCATCTGGCCCCAAGCCCCCACCGTGCCACCAGCCCCATCAGCCCCAGGTGGACAGAGCTGCCAGTGTTCCCTAAGGCTGGGGAGGGCACATCTCTACACAAAGACCAAATTGAACTCAATCAAGACAAAGCTGGGCACCACAGCCTGTCTCAGATAGCTGAAGGCAGGCTTCTAGCCAGAAGCAAACTCCAAAGTGGATAGCAGAAGGGACGTTGTGCCCCACCCCCAGCAGGTGGTGCCTGTCAGAAGGGTCTCACTGTACCCTGTGGGTGAAGAAAGGACAGCCAGACCCCCACCCTGCTGTGCCATCTCCTAGCAGACATGGTGATCAGTGAGCAGGTGCCAGGCTCACCTTAACCCTACTGTTTTTGTTTTCTTTTTTTGAGACATAGAGTCTTATTATGTTGCCCTTGGTAGAGTACTATGGCATCACAGCTCACAGCAACCTCAAACTCTTGGGCTTAAGCGATTCTCTTGCCTCAGCCTCCCAAGTAGCTGGGACTATAAGCGCCCACCCTAATGCCTGGCTATTTTTTTGTTGCAGTTGTCATTGTTGTCTAGCTGGCCTGGGCCAGGTTCAAACCCGCCAAGCCTCAGTGTATGTGGTCAGCGCCCTACCCACTGAGCTACAGGTGTCACCAACCCTACTGTTGAGGTCAACTTATTCCACGAGACGCAGTGATGTCCAATCTGACCAATGGCCACCAACACTCAGATAAACTTGATGACAGAGGAGGCTGCTAAAAGATGGGCCTGACAGTGACCTGCATTAGCACCTTCTGCAAAGCCCACCTTGATGGTGACTGCTGACTCCCAAGTACCAACTGAGTAAACCCCATCTCTGGCACAGTGTGACTCCCAGCTCATGAGGCCTATGGCGTCTGAGACTGGCCACACCAAAAGTCAAAAAGACCACTCTGCCTGTGGGATCTGGGCCACCTGTTCATTTTTTTTTTTTTTTTTTTGAGCCAGAGCTGTCACCCTGGGTAGAGTGCTATGGCATCACAGCTCACAGCAACCCCCAACTCCTGGGCTCAAGCAATTCTCCTGCTTCTACCTCCCAAGTAGCTGAGACTACAGGAGCCCGCCACTATGCCCAACTATTTTTTGGTTGCAGTCGTCCTTGTTTGGCAGGCCCAGGCTAGATTCAAACCTGCCAGCTCAGGTGTATGTGGCTGATGCCTTAGCTACTTGAGCCACCCTGTTCAATTTTTGAATCCTATAATCTTACTTCTCATCTCACGTTTGGTTAAACTAAACCACAACACAATGCAGAACACGCAGGAGGGAGGTTCCCAGGCACCGTGACTCAGAGAGGGGCCCTAGGAGCCGCCGCAAGTGGTGAGAGGCTGTGTCCACATCCACCTGTGCCAGGTGACACCCTGGGACAGCATAGGCTTCACTGTGCTGGCAGCTGCACTTGCTGGCCACAACCTTGGGCTCCAAGAGCACCTCCAAGGTTCCCACCTCAGGGTTACAAGCATGGCACCAAGTTCAGCATGTATGAATCCCAGGGAGCTCAGAGAAACCTCCCAATCCCAAACCCCAAGGTCAGATCTGGAGCACCCAGGCTGTCCCTTGTCTGACAGCATTGACAATTCACCTATAGACCACATCTGCTGCATCCCAAGATGCTTTCAGTATCTGGCTGCCCATTTCTCCCCACGTATGCTGCTGCTGGGAAAAAGACTGGTCCTCTCCACTTCCCCCCTAGGAGGGATGGCACCTGGCTGGGCAGAGGCAGCCCTGCAGCCCCATTTTCAGAACACTGCACTCACTGCAAACTCATGGCCACCAGAAAGTGATGACATGTGTTCACTTTAGACTGGCACCAACTGAGACCAGGATGGGAGTCGTCTGTGTGGGTTCTGCCACCCCTACCACCAAGGACTCCTGGGCACCAGGACATGAAAGAGCTCTAACTCCATCTCTAACTCTACTCTAAGTGTGATGTGGGGCACAGCAGTCAGCTCAGCGGAGCCGGGCACCTCATGGCTTCTCTGCTGTTGTCGGCAATCTGTTTCAACAAAACTTATAGAGATTAATATCATTATAATCAATCTTACCCAAGAACTACAAGAAAAGCCTCCAGCCCACTCAAGGAGAGTGTCCAGCCTGTGGGGCAGCCCCCTTATGTGCTACAAGGGATGGTCATTCCTGCCTCCCAGTGTGAGGGAACGTGGTCATATGGCCACATCCCAAAGCCAAAGGCAGATGGACACACTGGATGACAGGCATGCACCTGTTCAGTGTGGGGAGAGAGAGGAACCCTGTTCCTGGCAACATAGAACAGTGGCTGTGGAGACAGCTAGAGGAACAAGGGGCTATGGCAAGTACATGCAGCACCACTTTTGGGAACAAGCACTACTTACATGGAAAAAGAAAAATGAAAATTAGAAAACTGTCTTAGGTGGCACCTATGGCCCACAGCTCTACACACACCTATACTGGCCCATGGGGCACAGCCTGCAAGGCAGTGAAATAGCAGAAGTCAGACCAAAACAGGCTGATGGTTCCTCCCCAATCATAACTGACTGCAAAGTCATTTTTGTTGGGCTAAAATCAGCAATGAATTGAAAAGCAGAACATTAGCTTCACTTGCCCCAGAATGCTCTCTACATACCCACGTTCCCCACTGAATCCAAGCTGTGCTATGAAGAGCAGCCACGCGACCAGGCTCCTCTCTGACCTGCCATAGCCAGCCCTTTCCAGCGGGATCTGAATGCAGACTCAGATGGGCCCAAGTCTGTGACCTCTATCCCAATTTCACATGGAACAAAGCCCCTGCTGTCCAGAGACATCCTTAATATTCTTTCCATTCTGAAGAGAATGTTACATTAGGAAAGGAGGTAGGGATGGGTGAAAACCTACCTAATGAGTACAATGAGCACTGTCTGGGTGACACCCAGAGTTACAACTCTGATGCAGGCAAAACAAGAGTGATCCATGCAACCAAAAACATTTGTACCCCCATATTTGAAATAAATAAAAAAGAATATGTCACATCTCTCCCAGTGCACCTAAGGAGAGTGCTTGCCCAGGTGACAGCCTGCAGCAGGTGGCCACACTGGGCATCAATGTCCTTTCCTTACCACTGCCAAGTGTGGGAAGGTTGACAACTAAAATGCCCACAAAACAGGGTGTAAAGAAATCAGTGCCTGTATACACCAAGCGGCTTTCCAGTTCAAAAGACCCCAAAGCAGAGGAAGCCTCATCCTCTCCTAATTAATCAGCAATTTCCCCAATAACTCTGGGTACAGAAGGTAGATTGACCAGTTCTGTCAAAACCAGTACTCAGCAACTGGTTTCTGTTCCCAGTAACAAGACATTCTGGGAAGTGCTCTGGTGCCCATGGGGAGGGGCTACCTCATGCTGGCCACAGTGGACATGGTACATCAGTAGTAAATGAGAAGCCCTTTGTTCATCTCAAATTAACATGCACAAGGGTGTCTACTGATGTCCTGGAGACACCAGTGAGAACAGCACTAATCTATTTTTGTCAAAACCCCTTTCACCACCGTTTTTTTTTTTTTTTTAAACAGTGAAAACTGTAGAGTGGTTTCTGTTCCAAGGAACCAAAGGTGCTGGCAGTGGAGCCCCTGACCCCATGGGTTCCAGGCTTCTACAGATGGCTCAATGTGACTGATCACACCTTGCTCATCAGGTCATAATGTGTATTTTACCATTTGAGCTGTGTCCAAACCCCCAAGGGATGCTTCTTCCCACTCAAAGGTGGGGCACAGGCCTGAAAGTGACCACTGTCAATGGCCTATTGAACACTAAACTGAACAGATCACAAGAGTCTTTAAAAATATGTGGCTATGGTGGGCACTGTGGCTCACGCCTATAATCCTAGCCCTCTGGGAGGTTAAGGATTACCTGAGCTTAGGGGTGTGAGACCAGCCTGAGCAAGAATGAGACCTCCACCTCTAAAAATAGCTAGGCATGGGCTGAGAGCGGTGGCTTATGCCTGTAATCCCAACACTCTGGGAGGCCGAGATGGGTTGATTGCCTGAGCTCAGGATTTCGAGACCAGCTGAAGCAAAAGCAAGACCCAGTCTCTAAAAATATAGCTGAGCACTGTAGTGGGTACCTGTAGTCCCAGTTACTTGGGAAACTGAGGCAAGAGGACAGTTTTAGCCCAATAGTTAAGAGGTTGCTGTGAGCTATGATGCCATGAGACTCTACCAAGGGCAACAAACTGAGACTCTATCTCAAAAAATAAAAAAAAGTGAGGCCCCTAGCTCAGCAGGCAGGGCGCCAGCCACATACACGAAGGCTGGTGGGTTTGAACCTGGGCCAAGTCAGCTAAGACAACAATGACAACTACAACGAAAAAGAAAAATAGGCATTGTGGTAGGCACCTGTAGTTCCAGCTACTTGGGAGGCTGAGGTAAGAGAATCCCTTAAGCCCAAGAGTTTGAGTTTGCTGTGAGCTATGATGCCAGGACACTCTACCCAGGGCAACAACAACAACAACAAAATATGGACACCCTAACATATAATCTAATTAGACTAAGACTTAGCAGATTTTTAGATAATAAAAACAGTAGAAGAGGGCCAGGCCTGTAATCTCTGCAGTGTGGAAGCTGCAGGGCCCACTGCCCACAGCAGTGCCTCAAGGGCCAACTCTGGGTGACGAACCACGCTTTAGGTTCTAAGAGAAAACATAATGGATTGCTTCTATCCTATAGGAAATACTAATTATTTTATGATTTTAAAAATAATAATACAGGCTTGGTGCCCGCAGCACACTAATTATAACGTCAGCCACATACATTCAAGACTAGCAGGTTCAAACCCAGCACCAACCAGCTGAACAACTACTGCAACAAAAAATAGCCAGACACTGTGGCAGGTGCCTATAGTCCCAGCTACTCGGGAAGCTGAGGCAAGAGAATCGCTTAAGCCCAAGAGTTTGAGGTAGCTGAGCTATAACACCACAGCACTCTACCGAGGGTGACATAGTAACACTCTGTCTCAAATAATAATAATAATAATACAGTAGTGTGGCTCTGTGCCTATAGCTCAGCTGCTAGGGTGTCAGCCACATACAACAGAGCTGGCAGGTTCAAACCCAGTTTGGGCCTGCCAAACAATGACTACAACAGATAGCCAGGCATAGTGGCAGGCACCTGTAGTCCAAGCTACTTGGGATGCTGAGGCAAGAGAATCATTTAAGCCCAAGAACTGGAGGTTGCTATGAACTAAGACGCCACGGCACTCTACCGAGAGTGACACGGTGAGATTCTCTCTCAAAATAATGATACGGTAGTTGTTTTACCAAGAAATGGAGCTTTTAGAGATAACTTTAAAGAAAAAGAAAGCCGAGTGGCACCAGTAGCTCAGTGGGTAGGGCACTGGCCACATACACAAGGGATGGTGGGTTTGAATCTAGCCTGGGGCCAGCTAAAACAATGACAACTGCAATAACAAAAAAAATAGCTGGGCATTGTGGTGGGCGCCAGTAGTCCCAGCTACTTGGGAGGCTGAGGCAAAAGAATCACTTAAGCCCAAGAGTTTGAGGTTGCTATAAGCTGCGATGCCATGGCACTCTACCCAGGGCATCAGCTTGAGACTTTGTCTAAAAAAAAAAAAGCCAAAAGCAATCATGGGATTTAATGCTCAGCACACAGCTGATCAAAGAATTGGAACTTTGTCTGGCTGATCCCACAAATACTTTGCTGTCTAAAGGGTATCTCCAAGTCGTGACACTTCCCCAATAGAGTTTGTACGAAGCACAACTGTCTTAAGAAAAAAGAGGATAGGTGACACCTGTAGCTCAAGCAGCTAAGGCGCCAGCCACATACACTAGAGCTGGCAGGTTCGAATCCAGCACAGGCCGGCCAAACAATGACAACTACAACCAAAATAATAGTCAGGCATTGTGGCAGGCACCTGTAGTCCCAGCTACTTGGGAGGCTGAGGCAATAAACTCAGCAGTTTGAGGTTGCTATGAGCCGTGACACCACAGCACTCTACCCAGGGCAATAACTTGAGGCTCTGTCTCAAAAAAAAAAAAAAGAAAGAAAAAAGAGGACAAAAACCCCATCTGCAAGATCAAACCCAGGAGGGCAAATGAGAAGTCAGCAGTTCTTGGGGGCCAAGATGGCCAGAGACCACAGCCTGAGTAGCTAAAGCCTCTCAGGAAAAACAATACTAGGCCCATGTGGTAGCTCATGGCTATAGTCCCAACACTTTGGGAGGCCAAGGAGGGAGGATCTCGAACCCAGGAGTTTGAGGTTGCTGTGAGCTATGATCACTCTACTGTATTCCAGCCTTGGCAACAGTGAGACCTTGTCTTTGAAAAAAACAAGACAAAAAACATACCAAAGGAAGGTATTTTTACAGCAGATAAGGTGAATCCTGCAATAGGCTAAGGGAAAATAAGGCTGAGCTGAGATAACCAAGAGGAAGCAAAGTGGGGGACTGCTTCATGCCCAGTAAGCCACTGTCATCTCAGGAAAAATCACAGGGCCCCCAGTTACTGGGCCATTTCAAAAATCACCCAAAACACTTTTGTAGGGTTTTCCTTATAAGGATTTTCATATCTCTGGGGTGATGGTGAAACTATCATGAGCGATAAAGACAGGGATCAGCTGCCTTTACCCACATACTAATCAAGGCAAAGACTTACAGAAGAACATAATTGGGGTGCTGCTCCCCACACCAGATAGCTGTGTAAAGTACAGCCAGGAGTAAGAGTCTGGACAGGCAAGAGGCCCCTCTGCCTCATGGGCAGTCTCAGGTGAGGTTGCAGGCTCCCACAGGAGCACCAGGATGGCTGCACAGGCATCCGGCAAGGCATGTAGAAAAGCTGAGCCAACTGGCCAGCCCAGAACTATGCCCATAGAAGCTCCTCACTTGGCAGTGCCTGTGGCTCAAAAGGGTAGGGTGCAAATCCCATATGTGGGTTCAAACCCAGCCCCGCCCCCCACACCCCCAGAAGTTCCTCACTCTCCATCTCTGCTCCTGTTCTGCCAACCATGTCTGGCTGCAGACACTTCATTGGAGTCAGTCCCCTAAGATGTTCCCTGCCCTGGAGGGGGATGAGATCGCCACAGACTGCACCAACTTCTACTGACAAAGTAACCAGGCAGCTGTCCATCTACCCCTCCCACTCCCAAACAAATACTAGGAGGGGAGGCCAGCCATCACCTCACCTGCAGAAACCAATAGCCTCGTCCTGGGTGAACACAGGAGATGCCCCACATCAAAGGCACCTGTCAGCCTGTCGTGCCTTGAGGGAACAGGTCTTGAGGGTCACAGCTGAATGTAGTGAATCCATGTTTTCATGGCAAAGCACTTTTTAGTGCTGACACAGATGTGCCTGCGATTGCTTGCTGGCAGTAATGTTGGTGAGGCCTCCAGGAATCTTGAGTCCTGCTATAGGCCTGGGCAGAGATTGCCCCAGGCAACATTGTGACCACCCAGTGAGATTCCAGCCCCACAGCTGGGCTCTGGTTAGGAAAGCCCTGTGCTGCCCACAGACCATGTGCACAGCTCCACATGGGGTGAGCAAGAGCCTGGCACACTCAGGAGGGGACATGTTTAGGCTCTGGGCCCTCGGGAAGTCAATCTTATATCCTCTAACTGTGTTCTGGGAATTGTTATACCCCAAACTGGTGAGCTATGGCTTCTGAGTCAACATATTAAGAAATAAGTTCTGAGCTTGGTGCCCATAGCTCAATGGTTAGGGCACTGGCCATATACACTGGAGCTAGCTGGCTCAAACCCAGCCCAGGCCTGCTATTCGGCAATGACAACTACAACAAAAAAATAGCCAGGCACTGTGGTGGGGGCCTATAGTCCCAGCTACTTGGGAGGCTGAGGCAAGAGAATTGCTTAAGTCTAAGAGTTTGAGGTTGCTGTGAGCTGTGATGCCATAGAACTCTACTGAGGGTGACATAGTGAGACTCTGTCTCAAAAGAAAAAAAAACTTCATTTTGTGAAGCAGTGCTTCTACAAAGCACACAGACTGTACAAACAGAACTCAGGAAGCCTGAAAGACATCTCCACGTCAGCCCCACCAGCTCCTGCACATCCATAACTATGGCCTCAGCACAGACAGAGCAGCCTGAGGCCAGGAGCCTTGGCTGGACCAACAACAGGCCCCATCAGGGTGATTCCATCCCACTCAGGCCCTCGAGTGACCCTCAGCAACAGGCTCTGTTGAACTTCTGACATCTGATGAGACAAGCAGGCCAACAGCTTCTGGATACAACGGCTGCTACTGAGGCTTTCATAAACTCCTTAAGGCCTTTGAGTGCATTCCTAAAACCTGCAGTGTTAAGTATCAGCACAATTGACCCTGGGAATTAATACATGGCTTAGGAATCACTTATTTATGAAAACACACATTGTTTCCAAAAACTGTAGTAAAACAGAGCTGCTGGGCCAGGTGCAATAGGGCTCATACCTGTAATCCAAGCACTGTGGGAGGCCAAAGTGGGAGTATCACTTGAGGGAAGGAGTTCAAGATAGGCCTGAGTAAGACTGAGACCTCCATCTACACAAAACAGAAAATTCTAACTAGGCATGCTGGGCACCAGTAGTCCCAGCTACTCAGGAGGCTGAGGCATGAGGATTGCTTGAGCCCAGGAGTTTGAGGTTGCTGTGAGCTATGATGATGCCACAGCACTCTACCCAGGGCAAGACTGTGTCTCAGAAAAATAAACACACACCAGGTGTAATGCTCAGTATGTGCACGTTCTAATTTATTGTTAGAAATTCTGAGGTGGGCACACATGAGGAAACTGAAGCCCTGGCCCACCAGCACATTTAAGATCACAGTACCATGGGGACTGTGCAGGGAGGGTCCCCAGTCCCTTCTTCCCTCAGCTCTGCCTAGTGTGGCAGCACTTCCCTGCCAAGTTGTGTCACCATGTCCTTTGAACATTTACATGCTTCACCAAGTGCTGAATTTATCTTTGAGTTACATCTTAAGACATTCTGCTAGCTTTCTGCTGCAGATTTTAGCAACTATCATGTCTGCAGACTCATGGGTTGTTCTGTCACAAGTCTGGGCTTCCAACTCTTATCTGTAGGTGTCATGCAGGCCCCAACCCACCACTAATCATGTTAGCAGGGCACCTGCCTCCCAGAGGCTGTGGGAAGCCATCCACCAAGAAGTAGGAGGCACCCGCCCATCCTGCCTCCCCCACCTCTGCTGACCTCCCCTGCATGGAAGAATGTGGGCCCCCTCAGTACCATGTCAAAGTCCATGGAACTCCTGGGAGACATCCCTCCTTCCCTGGTGAGAGCAGTGCTGGAAAAAACTCAGCTAAGCACCTACCACCCTGCTGTACCCCCATCCTACTCACCTACAAGACTTTAGGGGCAGAGGTGTCCCTCCTCCCACAGCCCAAAGGAGAGAACCTGCCTACACAGGGTCCCTGAAAGGCAAATACTGTTGGTGACATGATGTCACAAACACTATGATCATGGCCACAAAAAACCCCAGCTCCACCTCTGCACCAAGGTGACACTTGCGGGCACACATCTTCTTTTAGACAGACTTCATGGGGAGGACACCACTGCCCTATGCAAAAGTGACCCTGTGCAGGAGATTCTGGATTCTGAGACTCTGGTCTCAGCTCCATTCAGAAGGGCCTAGGACACACACCATCCCCCACACCAAGGGCCTCTGAGCTTGACAGCTGAAGCTGGACTCAGTCCCTGTAAAATGGGGGAAATGGGACTAGCGTTCAGCAACAGGAGATCACAGTTGGCTCTGACACAAAAGGGAGCTAATTAAGGGAGTATGAACATGTGCATTACTTTGTTTTTATTTCTCTCATTGAGTACAAGAATTTAACAACGAATGGTAGGCTCAGCGCCTGTAGCTCAGCAGCTAGGGCGCCAGCCACATACACCAGAACTGGTGGGTTTGAACCCAGCCTAGGCCTGCCAAACAATAAGAACTACAAACAAAAAATAGCTGGGCATTGTGGTGGATGCCTGTAGTCTTAGCTAAAAAGAATGGTACTAACTTAGCTCAAGAGTTCATAAGATCTCAGGATAAATTTCACAGTACCCAAGAGTTGAATGTCTCTGAATTAAAATTAATTGCTTTTAACAATAAAAAAGGATATAATAGAAAAAATGAGAGACTAAAAAATAATGTAAAGGAAACAACTACCTCAGCTAACACTATCCTTGTCTTAGAGGTAAAAAAGATCTGAGGATAAAGAAAGAATAGAGGCTTGGCGCCTGTGGCTCAAATGGCTAAGGCACCAGCCACATACACCTCAGGTGGCGGGTTCGAATCCAGCCAAAAAATAGCCAGGCACTGTGGCAGGCGCCTGTGGTCCCAGCTACTTGGGAGGCTGAGGCAGGAGACTCGCTTGAGCCCATGAGTTGGAGGTTGCTGTGAGCAGTGAAGCCATGGCACTCTACCTAGGGTGACAGCTTGAGGCTCTGTCTCAAAAAAAAAAAAAAAAAAAGAAAGAAAGAATAGAACAGTTCAAGAAATTTTAAAAAAAGAGAGAGAGTTTAATATTAGTTATAAAAGCCTGGAGGTCCTAGGGCCAAGGGAAATACACAGCCCCCAACAAAACTCTCAGAAAGGGATTTTGTGGTCACACTTCTCTATAAGGTTCAGGGTCAAATACACAGCAAGTGATGAGACAGGCAGCTCTTTAGAGGGGCCTTTCGAGATTGCTCCCCCTTCCTCTTACCCAAGGACTTGAGCAGAGCAGGCACGAGCTGTGCCCAACACTGAGACAAGGACGCAGCATGCCTGCAATTCATCAGAAATTCTTAGGGAGATTTTTTCAAACATAGGTTCCAGGATTTCTGAGAAGAGCAGGGCAACAGAATGCACTCCAGGACCCTGAGAAATGCACATTGAGTACCCAGGGCTACTGCCTGAAAGGCCCCATACTGCGGCATCACAGGAACTGCACACTCCTGGAGACCTCACCCCGTTTGGCAGGCTGGCTGTGGAGCTGACAGGAGAAGATTAGGACTCTGCCCCAACATCCCTACCACAGCCTTTTAACTACAGCTGCCAGGAGAGCGAGCAGGGACTCCTGGCAGGAGGTACCCTTATGGCCAGGATCCAGGCTCACATTTTGCTAGTGACCCTGGGCCCCTCCCAGCTGGCCATTTAATTTGCATGTTTACAAAAGCCCTGTTTCATTTATTAAACATTGCAAAGTGCCAATATGAAGACAAAAGGTGTTCAATTGATGTGTTCCTTTTGCCTAGATATGTTTGAGCTTCATTCTGAGAACTGCTCATTGTAGCAAAAGAAGGTTCAGAAATTATTTATTCATTTTGAGGCAGAGTTTCAGTTTGTTGCCCTCGGCAGAGTGCCGTGGCATCACAGCTCACAGCAACCTCAAACTCTTAGGCTCAAGCAATTCTCTTGCCTAGGCCTCCTGAGAAGCTAGGACTACAGGCGCCAGCCACAATGCCTGGCTATTTTTAGAGATGAGGTCTTGCTCTGGCTCAGGCTGGTCTCAAACTCATGAGCTTAGGCGATCCACACACCTCGGCCTCCTAGAGTGCTAGGATTATAGGTGAGGTCCAAAAATTTTAAAGCAGTGTGGGGGTGACCATGAAATGCCTGGTCAAAATCTCTAGGCACTGATTATCGTTAACAATTACACAATTTGGTGTCACTTTCATAAAAATCTATTTTTTAAAATACCTTGTCACATGAGTCTTAAGCAGCAGATCCAGGGTGTTTTGTCTCTTCCTGAAATGAAGTAACATTCTCTTCAGTTACTTACTTCTACCAGTTTGGGCAGCTAACTTAGCCCTCCTCTCCAGTTGACCCTCTAAAAACATGACTGGACACGTGAAGCAGCACAAGTCCACGTGCACATGTATGTGCACGTACATGCACATGCACCTACACACCTACCTGTGAAAAAGTAACTGGGCAGCCCTGCAGTGTGAAAACAATAGGGATTTTTTGGTTGCACTTTCCTTGTCTAAGCTCTCTGGTTGATGCATGTCAGAACCTACGGCCTGACTGTACCTCAAAGCTTCCAGGCCTGTGAATGGATCTAACCCTCAGACTATACAATGAGCACTGAGAACATAAACCACGTTCCCAACTAAGAAGGGGTGAGTGTGTGCGCTGCAAGCATGGTATGTTGGTACACCTGCCTCCTTCCAGAGTCAGGGTCAGAATGATACACATGTCACAAATGGCACCTGCCAGGGATGACCACAAGAGGGGTTTTAAAAGGGCAACCCACTGGGATACAGTTCTTTGTCCTTCCTAAGAAGATCATTGTACATCTGATCATATGTGGTTTTAAAATCATAAACATTCGGCTTGTCAGGTGCTGGTCCTGGAAGCTTCACATGAGTTCCTGTTCCAAAGGACCGGACGCTGAATCCACGCTTGCTGAAAGACACAAAAGAAGAAGAAATCACAGTTGGATTAAATGAGATGTAAAATTCCAAAATTAATGGGACACAAGTGGAAATGAACAAATTAATTTTATTGATATGAAAAAAATATTTAAAAATTTTAACCTAGAGCCGGACGCAGTGGCTTACCTGACCTCACAGGTTTGAGACCAGCCTAAGCCAGGGCAAGACCTCGTTTCTAAAAATTGCTGGGTGTTGTGATGGGCACTGGTGGTCCCAGCTACTCAGGAGGCTGAGGCAAGACAATTGCTTAGCCCAAGACTTAGTGCTATGACGCCACAGCACTCTACCAAGGGTGACAAAGTAAGACTCTGTCTCCAAGAAATAAATAAACAGAATAAAATAAAATTTTAACCTAAGGCTGGTGCGATGGCTCACACCTGTAATCCCCGCACTCCGGGAGACAGGTAGATCACCTGAGCTCAGAAGTTTGAGAGCAACTTAAGCAAGAGAAAGACTCCGTCTCTTAAAAAACAAAACAAACCAAAAAAAGTCAGGTGTTGTGCCAGGTGCCTGTAGTCCCAGGTACTTGGGAGACTGAGGCAGGATAGCTTGAACCCAGGAGTTTGAACTTATTGTGAGCTATGATGACTCCATGGCACTCTACCCAGGGTGAGAGTGAGATTCTGTCTCAAAATAAATAAATGAATAAATATAAAAAATAAATAAGTATGGCTCAGCGCCTATGGCTCAAGTGGCTAAGGCACCAGCCACATACACCTAAGGTGGCGGGTTCGAATCCAGCCCAGGCCTGCCAAACAACAATGACGGCTGCAACCAAAAAATAGCCAGGCGTTGTGGCAGGTGCCTGTGGTCCTAGCTAGTTGGGAGGCGGAGGCAGTAGACTTGCTTGAGCCCAGGAGTTG
>CAUYTI010093816.1:0-16667 GCA_963575145.1 Galago senegalensis
ATATCACAAAATCCCAAAACCAGAGATGCTGGCGTGGATGTGGAGAAAAGGGAACACTCCTACACTGCTGGTGGGAATGTAAACTAATACATTCCCTTTGGAAAGACATCTGGAGAATGCTTGGAGAACTAAAAATAGACCTGCTGTTTGACCCTGCAATTCCTTTATTAGGTATATTCCCAGACAACAAAAAATCGCATTACAACAAAGATATTTGTATCAGAATGTTTATTGCAGCCCAATTCATAATTTCCAGGTCATGGAAGAAGCCCAAGTGCCTATCGATCCACGAATGGATTAACAAACTGTGGTATATGTACACCATGGAATACTATGCAGCCATAAAGAAAGATGGAGATTTTGTGTCCTTCATGTTCACATGGATGGAGCTGGAAAATGCTCTTCTTAGCAAAGTAGCACAAGAATGGAGGAAAAAGTATCCAATGTACACACCCCTATTATGAAACTAATTTATACCTTTTATATGAAAGCTATAATCTAATAGCAGCCTAAGAATACAGGGAGGGGGGAGAGAGAGGGGAGGGGGGAATGGGTGGAGGGAGGGAGATTGGAGGGATCACTTCTGAGGTTTATCTTATAGGGGTACAAGTGAATCTTTTTAAGAGTAGAATGTGAACGCTTTAAAATAATAACTAAGAAAATGACATGAAGGCTATGTTAACCAGTTTGATGGAAGTGTTTCGGATTGTGTGTAAAAACCCCACACTGTACCCCAGAAGTGCATTAATGTACATAGTTACCATTCAATAAAAAATAAATAAAAATAAATAAAAAAAGAATACTGAGGCCCAGTATGGAAGGCAGTCATTCCCATATCCTAGAATCTGTGCCCTTTTATTATCCCTTCCTCTTGAATGTGAACTGGACTGGCAACTCACATCTATCTGATAGGATAGGGCAAAGATGATGGGATGTCACTTCCATGATTAGGTGACAAAGGGTGTGACATCTGTCTTGCTAGTGGACTCTTCCAATTGCCTTCTTGACTTGCAGGCTTTGATGAAACAAAATTGTTCTGTGAAGAGCTCTATGTGGCAAGAACCTGAAGGTGGCTTCAAACAGCCACATAAGAACTGAAGCCCCCAGTCTAATAGCACTTGAGGAACTGAGGGGTGCCAGACTCAAGTGAGCTTGGAGGCAGATCCTCTCCCATTAAACCATTAAGATGACTGAATTCCTGGCTGACACTTTGATTTAAGCCCAAGAAAGAAGTCTCAGGTAGGTCATGCTCTCATTCCTGACCCACAGAAACTGTGCAATTATAGATGTGTTGTTTTAAGCCACTACGTTGTGGGGTTATTTGTTACTCAGCAATATATGACTGATACAAGAAGAAAGAGTAAGTCATTTGCTCCAAATTACACAGTAAGTAGAGAACCTTGGATCTGAACTCAGTGAGTTAAGTTCAGGAAAATTTGTGCTATTAAGCACCCTGTATAATACAGGAAGAAATACTTCTGATACGTACTTCAAAAATTTTACTAAAGATTAAATGTCAGTAATAATTATTGCTATCTGCATTGCTATTTGGTATCTTTGAGACATGGGCAAAGGAAAGAGAAAGCCTCGTGAACATGAAGGTGAAAAGATGCTCCTAGTAGCCTTGAGAGATTAGCTGTTTTCCTTCATTGAGAACCATTGCTAGGAAGATACTTAATAAAACACTCGTGAGCCACCACTACCTGGGAGGCTGAAAAGGCAGCCCCCAGATCCCCCACAAGTGCAAGCACATGCATTTCTTTGGCTTCTCCCTCTCTTTTTACCATCTCCAAGGAAGCCCTTGAAAGCAAAGAGGGAAGGAATTGTCTGAAACTAATTAGGCATTGCATGGGGGGTGGGAATAGGTTTGAGAATTCTAAACAACACTGCTGGCATACAGTTTTCCTCTAGAGTCAGAACATCATGAACAGAATTTTTCTGGGCTGTTTTAAGCTACATCCCTCCTATTTGAGGAGGGGAATCCACAGGACAGAGGATGTATCTGGAGGCTGTACCTTGGGGAAAAGAGTCAACCTTATTCTGTGCCCGTCAACCCTTCCCAGAGCTCAGGTGCAGGGAATTCCATGGGATGACATAGTGGGCAAAGATACTATGTCCTGATAATTCATGACTTGGGGACCCATCAGGAGGGAGGGGGACATGTACTCGCACTCAGAGGTTTGTCATCTCACTAATCGTAGCAGAATCTGATGATAGAAAAGCCATATTATTGACAGGAGGACCTAATACCCAAATAGAATTGGAATACATCCTTCCCAAGAGCAGACAAATGTGTAATATATTCTGGTTTCCTCTTTATCTGCCCCATTAGGAATTTGAATGAAGCTGAATTACCCATGTTTACATAATATCCTTTATTAGCTTTTCTCAGTTACATTTTTAGTCTATCTATCATCTCTGATTCTACTTTCTTACCTCTTCTGATAGAGGCCGAGTTTTTGTCAGTATATACTACTAAATAATTTAAGATTTTTTACATATGACTACTGGCTTTTAGGAAAACACAAATGCTTTACAACATTTGAAGAATCCAAGAAATTCAGAATGTTTGAAGGCAGTAATGACCAGTCTGTTAGCGGCATACCTTAAAATGTCGAAACTTATATTGAAGAAGTCAATGCTTGACTTCTACCCTTATTTGTGGTTGCATCTACTTTTTATCATACAGCATGGGTTGTTATGGTGATGGGCAGCTAGAATATTGAGAGGCTCTTAGAGAAAATGTGTTATCTATATGAAACAATCCACTTCTAACTCAGGTTGGGAGGGGTGGCAAATATTTTCCTATGTCCCAATCAGCCAAGTGTAATCAGGTTAATAAAATATCTAAATGTTGTTTGACTTATATAGTCTTATCTTCCTTAAAGTATTTGAGACCCTGTGGTGGTGGGAAGGGAAGGGTCCTTTTGAGGATTTGGTAGGAGTTAGCAAACTGACTGCCCACAGGACAAATCTAGCCAGCCACTTTTTTGGTAAATAAAGGTTTATTGGAACATAGTCATGCTTATTTGTTTAGAGATTATCTAAGATTGCTTTTATGCTGTGACAGCAGAGTTGAGTAGTCATGACAGAGACCATATAGCCTGCAAAGCCTAAAATATTTGCTATCTGGCTTTTTAAGTACAAGTTTGCCAATGCTGGATGAGGTCATAACTCTGAGAGAAGGAAGTAGAGTCCTGTTACAATAATCTAGGAAAATGGAATTTTCTAGGGCATGGAATGCACAGTCTAGAAAAATGGGTTCAGGAGACCTGAGCTAATATCTCATCTCCTTGATAATTAGCTGGGTAAACTTGAACGCACCTACGCCCTATCTTGGTCTATCTCTCATTTATAAAATGCAGATATTTTTGTCCACAGCTGGCATCCTCCTTTAGGGCAAGGCCATGAGTCTTTCACCTTTTCTTCATTCCCTCATTAGTTCTCGGAAGAGTGTTGCTATCTAAATAGCAGGAGCTGAACCAAAGTTTGTTGAATGAATGGTGTCCACACAGTCATCGCAGAGTTGTCATTAGGCTCACTGGCATAATAGTGCACACGGTCTGGGAAGTTTAACAGGCTCCATGCCAGAGGCTATTTTAGGCAGACCCATTTTGGCTTGAAAGCTAAAGTCAGAGGAAATAGCAATTGGTTCACGTGTTCCTCACCTCAATCTTTGTGAGCTGAATTCCCTTTGTTTCAGTTTAGTTCTTTTTGTTGCAAGGAATAGACTCCTTTAAGTTACCTCAAAAACACAGGTTTATTATTAGGAACCGTGAACTGTAATTAGAATTGGAAAGTTGTCAGCACCTACGGCTGTTTTAGAAACCAGAGTCTATTTGATTCTCTCTCTCTCTCTTTCTCTCATCTTCTCTCTTGTTCTAGCTCTTGTTCTCTCTAATTACTTGTTCAATTCTCTTTTCTCTCTATTGGCGAGCTCCCTCGTATTCTTCATCTTTGCTGCTCACAGAGAAATTAGGTTTAATCATGGTTTTGTGCGCCACGTCCCAAGGTGTCTTTGCACCCTCAGCTCATATGCTATCTCACTCTCCCAGCTTTATAATTGTCAATGCCCTGGAGGAATCTGATTGGCCAAATATATCTTCTCATCCCAGATGACACAGGCCATAAGTCATCGGCCATATGTTGGATCCATCACACTTGGGTCACAGACTACACACAGTGCCCAATTAATTAGCTGGCAGGATAGGAGAAGGATGCTGAGGCAACAGGGAATCTGAGGCCGAGAGCTTCCTTAAATGGGTATGTGGGGGCAAGCACTGACTGACATCCCTCAGTGATTCTGTCTTTGCTGCTGCTTGTTCCTTTTATAGACTCTGCCTAATATTGGATTCAGAAAAAGAACTTATGACCTGGCTGGCATGTGAATGTTGTTAGTTAACAGTAGGAGACCAGTTTCATAAACCTCCAATTTGTTTTCTGACTTATGGGCCAATGGAAGGCCATCGGGCTTGTAGACATGGCATCTCCACAATGCTTGAAAAATCTCTTTGCAGCCTGGATGTTGGGCCAGTTGGTAGACATAAGGCCAGGATTCATAGCTGAGCACCTCGACCTTCTGGGAAAGGAGATGGAGAAACCGGGTTCAAGGAGGACTTGTGTCAATAAGGCCTTTTGAGTCCCGTCAGTCATGTAGAAACCCCACCCCCCTCTGCAGGGGCATCCAACCTTTTGTTCTCTGCCCCACATTAGAAGAAGAGTCCTCTTGGGCCACACGTTAAATACACAAACACTCAGGAAAGCTGATTAGCAAAAAAAGAAAGAGAGAGCCTCTGCATACTTTTTGTGATATCTGACACCACAAGCAAACAAAAAAGTCCTCACAAAATCAGCATGTGGCCCATGGGTCACAAATTGGACAACCTTGAAGGCTAAATTGAAGAGGACCTTTTGAGTTACCTGAGGCTAAATCCAAGCAAAATAGGCAAGGAGTTGGTTTCCTTTGGCAGACCTCTCCTACTGGCTTGCTTTTGCCACTAGAGTTTGCCATCCTTATGATTCTACACCAAATTTTCTCTTCCTTGTTTTTCTCACTAGGCATTAAATTCATCTGGGTTATTTTCCTTGGAAGATGCAAACTAATAAATGTGATAGATTACCTGTCGTGGGGAGAGAGTTTGGAAGCCCAGGTGATGCCTCACCTTTTGCCTTACCTCTTGCTCTCCAACTCAACGGCATCAATTAGAGATCTTGTAAGCTAATCAAGAAACAAATTTAGGCTAATTTAAGCAGAAAATGAATTTATCATAAGGATATTGGAGCACAGAATCAATAAGAAGGATGGAGAAGCCAGCTCAGAAGAGGAAAGGAATGCCGTGATATTGGGACTGGGAAGTGGACAATATTACTGAAAAGGTGTCACTCTGGGAAAAGCAGTGTAACCACTTTTTCCTCCCTATGATGTTCCACTCAAGATCCATGACAGTCACAGCAGGAAAGGGCTGATCTGTCACACTTGTATCAAATACTCCAGGGCAAGAGAGGTAAATTGCCTAGACTTTTGGTATTATTAAGACTATATCCATTGAAGAGAGATTTTTTTTTCCAGAAGAATTTTTTTCCCAAAAGAAATTTTAAAACTGTCATTAAAGCTAGAGGTAATGGATGCTAGGCTACCCGAAGCCAAGAAATGTGCCCCACTCCAAAGCAGATACTAGAACAGCAGGGACTTCAAACAACAGAGGAGACAATGACCCTGGGGGCATAAGGTTGCCCCATTCCGATCACATCTTATCAGAATCAGATCACATTTCATCAGACACTTCACACATTGTAAGAACTGAGTGGTGTTCTTTGCTCCTAAGACAGTTTCTGTTCACTGAAGCCAGACCAGCATGTAATCAGGGCAGATAGACATCTACAATCTGTGATTTGATGAGTTCTTAGAATCCTCCCCTCCCAACACTATCCCTTTTGCCTCTGGCCACTTCTCGATGCTTGGAATGATACCACATTCAAGTCATCTCTTCAGATTCAGTATTGTCATCTTCAACCTCCATATTCAAATGGCAAATCCCTCTAGCAAAAGAAGCATCTTGGGTCCTTAACACCTTATATCGAACGTGATTTTAGCTCATCACTTGCATTAAATTAATGCAAGAGAACAAATGTTAGTCAGCTACTGTATACCAGGCACTAAGCTGCGTGTAAACAAGGCAGAAGCAATTTCTGAACTCACAGGCCTGATAGACGAGCAGGAAGGACAGATACATAAAACTGTAATGATAATAAAGTGATAAGAGCTTTAAAAGCATAGGCCCCAGGAGGAAGAAGAGGAAAGAGGCACAAAACAGAGGGGGCAGGAGAAGAAAGGTGAGCCCCATGACATTTTGGAGTTGCAGTTCTTACACGTCCCACAGTCTGCTAAGCACTCTCCAGGGTGCTGAAACACCTCAGCTGGGCTGCTCTGTACCTTCCCTCCTATCAGAGCTCAGGGTAAGGCTCTGTAGAGAGCCTTGAACCAACCTGAGACCGGCAATTAGCACTTCTAGTAGACCCAGGTGTTTGAAGATGAGTAGGAAAATCCTCAGGTATCCCAGAAGCTGCCAACCAGCACAGGATAAGATGGAATACTGCTTTACCCAGAGGTTTGTTCTATAACTTGCAATCAAATAGTATGTTTAGTATCCTTTTTCTTTCTACCAAATCAGTACTTCTCATTATTTTTGCATCTAGCCATTTTTACATGCACATAAGACAACTGGATTTTGGAGTGAGTGGCTTCAATGAATAAATCTTTCAAGTCTATGATATGTGAGTTTAAATGCTGTGTTGTTGTTGTTTTTTTTTTTGCTTGTATTATTTTTTTCAATTTTAAGGGGTCTATTCCCCTCTTTGCATACTCCTCAAAGCATGGAGCTAATATGGTTACAATAACAAAATTATCTCATCACTTACTAACTGTTAATTTAATTTTTAATTGTCCATTAAATCAGGCTCCAAGCTGTTTATATTTTAATTTTTAATGTCATGAAGTTAAATTGCTTTCCAATGAAGGTGAACAAGAGAAGGCTATTCCTGACTCTGGAAACAAGGGAAATCATGTGAAATCACAAACATTATGCAGCTATTTTCTGGAGGACAGGGAGTGGAGTGCATACAAAGCATGAAAATTAGGACAATCATAAATATTTATTTAGTATATACTATGCGACGGATTCTGTGCCAAGTGATTTAGATGCATTATAATCATTGATTTCTCAGAACATCCCATGATACAGCTTTTATTCTTACTGCCATTTTATGTATGGAAAAACTGAGGCTTAGAGAGGGGAAGACAGGAGATTAAGACTTGCAGCTCATGCTGGCTGAGCCAGGAAGGAAGCTAGTCTCTCCTACTCCAATTTTAGTGTTCTAAACTAATGCCGCACTACCTTGCTTGAAGATGTTGCACTGAGGAAAGAAAGGGAAAAGACACGAGGATGGGAAGAGATTGTAGTATAATGAGGAAGGTGAGACCTTGGAGGGACATGGATCCCCAAAGCTAGCTCTTTGATACCGAGATTAAGAATCACTAGACAAGATGGTCTGATAGGTCCATTGGGGATGTTGAAATCTCAAATTCTGTGACATTTCACCTGTAGGTAGGTGCTTTTAATAACTGGACTTCTCATGTCTGGAGAAGAGATTGAAGCTATCGGCATCACTGGTGCTAGGAGCAAAAGAGAAGTCTAAGTAATGCCCCAGCCCTTTGGGAGCTTTTCTCTGTTCTTATGAAAGACAAGATAGAATAGAGGAAGGTAAGTTCCCATGACTTAGATCAGTGGTCTCCAAACTTTTTGGCACTGGACAAGTTTCATGGAAGATAATTTTTCCGTGGACTAGAGCAGGAGGAGGTGGTTTTGGGGTGATTCAAGCACATTACATTTATTGTGCACTTTATTTCTATTATTATTACATTGTGATATATAAGGCAATAATTATACAGTTCACCATAATGCAGAATGAATGGGCTCCCTGAGCTTGTTTCCCTGCACCTAGATGGTCCCAGTGCTGGCATCACTACCTTAGCTCCCCTGCAGATCATTAGGCATTAGATTCTCATAAAGAGCACCAAACCTGGATCCTGCACATGTGCATCTTACAGCAGGGTTCACCCTCCTATGAGAATCTAATGCCATGGCTGATCTCACAGGAATTAGAGCTCAGGCTATGATGCAAGTGATGGGGAGCAGCTGTAAATACAGAAGAAGCTTTGCTCACTCACCCACCACCCACCTCCTGCTGTGCAGCCTGGTTCCTAAACAGGCCATGGATTGGTACCCCCCCAGGGGGTTGGGGTCTTCAGGCTGAGATAGTTGGTTGAACAGTGTTGTGTAGGGTTGTGTGTGTGTGTGTGTGTGTGTGCATGCACACCTGCTGAGGTTCAGCAGTAAGCAAGGGATCTGGAAAGCCAGGAGCAAAATATTGCAGAAGAAAAAGCCAGAGAGGGCAAACCCAATATCCATTTCTGAAACTATTATTTCTTCTGAGAGTATCTCTCAGGTAACATTTTAAGAGTATCACTGAACATCCTTCAGGGAAAGCAACACTTCATGCTCTCATCAGCTAACCCCCGACTGGGAATTAAATGATGGATAGCTGAAAACTAGATAGTTCCTCCTGCCCCTTCCCTCTCTTTCCTGCATCCTTCCTTCCTTTTTTCTTTCATATTTCCTTTCTTCCTTCTAACAAATACTTACTGGGCATTTTTTAATTCCAATACTGTATTAGGTGCTGTGGGTGTAGTGGTACAAACAGTGGCCCTGTTGCTGCAACCTGGGAGTTTACAGTTGAGAACTTTCAGTGTATAATGTGAAATATGGGAATATTTTCTTGTGTTTTATCTCTGCCTTAGGGGTCTTCACTCTCTCATCTGGGGTGCAGTCAACAATTTAAAGAAGAAAAACGTTATTGCCAGAGAGATTCCATCAATGTCACCACTATGCCAAAACCTGAATCTCCCATGAGACTTTAGCAGCATTATAGCCCTGAGGTTGAGTGTGGCCGCTGGGAGCAGCCTGCTGGGCTCTCATCCTACCCTCTACATTTCTAGCTCCCAGAATTGGGCAAGTTACTTTAAGTCTCTGTGCTTCAGCTTCTTCATCTGTAAAATAGGAAGAATAAGAGTCTCTATTTTGGAGGGTTGTCATCAGCATTAAATAAGTCAATATTTACAAAGTGCTTAGAAAAGTGGCACTTTTCTGGCACATAGTAAATGCCAGACAAATGTTTGTTAAACAGATAGCATGTATTTTGCATATCCCTACATAGCCTCTGGGTTAATATCCATGCCCACACTTTCATGAATCCCTTGTGCCTTTTTGCAAATCGTGCTGGATCTAACAGGAAGGCAGTGGGGCATCCAAGCTAACTTCTGCTTTTCTGTCCTGAAGAACAGTCTCCAGCCAGAGCCAACCTTACTCTGTACCAGTAGCACCCAAGGGCATTTGTTTTGCAGAATTCTTGGAAAGTTACTGGACAGTTGGGTTGCCTGGGTGACAGGGATCATTTCCTTGTATGCTTGATACCTATGCCCTAGATTTTAGCTTCTGGGAATTAAATATTTATACTATAAACCATGCTCTAAATAAAGAAGTTATATGTGTGTAAAATGTACATATTCTGGAATCTCAGCCTGGTGGTAAGCCTGCCTGGGACCCCAAGTGTCCCTGGCTGTGTCTGTCCTAAAAATAACATTAGTGAAGGTCTAAAAGAATACAAGGACCAAATAAAGCCAATATCCTGATCCTGTACTCCAGAGCATTTCCAGGCCTGTCCAAGGGCTTCTGAAAAACAAGTGAGTCTTAAAAGGAAACAAGAGGAGCAGTCAATGGGGCTTGGAGGTGTTGGCCAAATTCCCACTGTGATTGAATTTTGTATTTTACCCTAGGCTGGGATGATTTCCAGAGACCAGTTTGTGAAAACAGCTATATTGAGCCAACTCTGTTTTCCCAAATAACTGTGAAATTCAGAGCCCTCTTCTGACTTGGCAGGGACTCTGAGAGGAAAAGGGCTCTCATTGGTGAATTACACAACTTGGAGTCTAATACTACTTAGTTTTCCACATCAGTACAGAAAATGTGCAGAAAAAGGACATTTTCTTTGACCAGGCTGATCTGGTACAATGACTGTAGGTTTGGGGCTAAGGCATCTTAAGTTGGAATCCTGGCTCTGCCACATATTAGGTGAATATCTTTGGAAGAGTCACTCATCATAAGTCATATTAGACCTTATATTCCTCATATGTAAAATGGGTGTGTTAGTCAGCTTAAGCTGTTTGTGCTGTGGTAACAAATAGACCCCTTCACCCCAATTTTGGTGGATTATAGCCACACAAATTTGTTTCTCATGCATATTATATTTTGTCTGTGGGACAGTTCTCAGGGTTCTGTGGCTCTTCCCCATGTAGTTTCTTCATTCTAAGGTCCACATTAAAGAAGCCTCCATTTTTTATTTTGGTTTTGAGCCTAGGGGAGAAGATAAGAAGTGATGCCAGAGTTGTGTGATGTCTCCTAAACTTTTGTTCAGATGTCCACCACAATCATAAAAACTCACATTCCATGAGTAGGGATGTTATACTTCTAAAGAGAGGCAGTGCAAGTTACATGGCAGTAAGCAGCATCATATAGGCCACCCTGCTCAAGAGAGGGCAGCAAATAATTGGGAATAATAATACAGCTTACTACAATAGAAATAATAATACTTCCCTTTTCCTAGTGTAGTTATGAAACCTAAATGAAATCATGCACATAAAAGTTTATTATAAACTGTAAAGTTCTCTATTCATGGTATTTATTCTCTCTAATGCCAAGATCTCCATGTGTCTCATAAAGGTTGAATGGCGGTATATTTTGTGCATATTTCTATCTGTATGGAAATCAATTTGTTTTCAAATATGCTCCTCATATATTTTGAGGTGATAATTTCAGTGTCAATTTTACCTCACACAGCCCTTTTTTATGGGATCCTAGAATCCAAAGAGTTTAGTTAGTTTTGCATGCAGATGAGTAGTGTCCAGCCTACTATTTCAGAAATTCATGATATAGAACTGTGTCATTGCCTGGCTTAGTCTCACTAAGAATGACAGATTCTCTTGAAAGGTACTGAGCATTGTCAGTTGGGACAGGATCCTTCATTGTCAACTGTTCATTGATTGGCTTTTTGTTTTTACTACTGGAGAAGAAATCTACAGAATCACATCAGATACTGGCAAAAGTCCCTATGAGCAATTGATTAGGAAACTGGAGACCTGGGAACTTAAGAAGGTAATTGAGAAACATAACACCAGAAAAAAAAAATCATTTAGACGTATCACAAGACTTCATTATCGATTAATTTACTCAATAAATTATATCAGTGGCTGCTACATATTGGCAGTCAGTATTCAAAGAATTTGTTTATTCATTTGTTAATGTATATATTTGTTGGACACCTACTATGTGGCAGGCACTATTTTAGGCACTGGAAATATATCAGTGAACAAAACACTCAAAACTCTTGCCATCAGGGAGGTAACCTTCTGAAAATAGAGGACTTGGGAGTCATATAGTAGATAAAACAAATTAGCAAGCATAATATGTGGTGTAATGCCACAGAAGTCAGAAGATAAGAAAAGGGAATAGAAAATGTTGAAGAAGGAGCTGAAACTTTAAATAGGGTATCTGGAAAGGTCTGGTTGAGAAGGTGACATCTGAGGAAAAACCTAGAGGAGAAGGTGAGGAAGTGAGATTTGTGCAAGAACAATCCAGGCAAAGGAAATTTAAACGTGTGCTCTATGAAGCAGGGAGATGCCTGGAGAGCTGGAGGAACTGCCAAGAAGCCACTGGGGATGACTTGGTGTGAGTGGGAGGAGACTAGTAGAAAGGATATCAGGAGAGAATGGAGCCTAGATTATATAGGGCCTTGAAGGCCATTAAAGGAATTTAAATCTTTTACCAAGTAAATGAGAAGCTAAATTTAAGGGTTTGATTAGAGGACAATGAGAATTGAATTTTATATATATATATAAGATATTTATTAAAATAAGTTATATAGATTAATACATAAAATCTTTCTAACTACTGGTTAAATTTATAGATATTAAATGGTGTAGCCATTTTGTCCTTTGAAATAGCTGTGGAAACTACTTAATAAAAATATAGGCCTTGAAAGAGAAAATTCTGAAAGCAGCTAGACATAAGAAAACCATAACCTATAAGGGGAAGAATATTAGAATGACTGCAGATCTCTCTGCTGAAACCTTTCAGGCTAGAAGAGGGTGGTCACTGACTTTTAATCTCCTAAAACAGAATAACTTTCAACCCTGGGTCCTGTATCCACCTAAACTGAGTTTCATTTATGATGGAGAAATTAAATACTTTAATGGCATTCACATGTTGAAGAAATTTGCCATAACTAAACCAGCTCTCCAGGATCTTCTCAGACCTATCCTCCATAATGACCAGCACAATCCTCCACCACAAAAGTAAACTCACTCAGAAACTTTTAATCAAATTCCAACTTCCACAGTGGTGAAAGGATTAAAAATGTCCACTGGACTTTCGAAAAACTTGATACCCAAAATTTTACCAGGCTTATCATATTCTCAATCAATGCGAATGGCTTAAATTGTCCTCTAAAGAGGCACAGGCTGGCTGACTGGATACAAAAACTCAGGCCAGATATCTGCTGCATACAAGAATCTCATCTTACCTTAAAAGATAAATACAGACTCAGGGTGAAGGGATGGTCATCTATATTCCAGGCACATGGAAAACAGAAAAAAGCAGATGTTGCAATTTTATTCACAGATACAATATGCTTTAAACCAACAAAAGTAAGCAAGGATAAGGATGGTCACTATATATTTGTTAAGGGTAATACTCAACACAATGAGCTTTCAATTGTCAATATTTATGCACCCAACCAGAATGCACCTCAATTTATAAGAGATACTCTGATAGGCATGAGCAACTTGATTTCTCCCAGTTCCATCATAGTCAGAGATTTTAACACTTCTTTGGCAGTGTTGGATAGACCTCCAACAAGAAGTTTAGCAAAGAAATTTTAGATTTAAACTTAACCATTCAGCATTTGGATTTAACAGACATCTACAGAACATTTCATCCTAACAAAACTGAATATACATTTTTCTCATCAGCCCATGGAACATACTCCAAAATTGACCACAACTTAGATCACAAGTCTAATCTCAGAAAATTTAAAAGAGTAGAAATTATTCCATGCATCTTCTCAGACCATCATGGAATAAAAGTTGAACTCAGTAACAATAGGAATCTGCAGACTCGTACCAAAACATGGAAGCTAAATAACTTTATGATGAATGATAGCTGGGTCAGAGACAAGATCAAGAAGGAAATTACTAAATTTTTGGAACAAAACACTAATGAAGATACAAGTTACCAGAACCTCTAGGATACTGCAAAGGCAGTCCTAAGAGGGAAATTTATAGCACTGCAAGCCTTCCTCAAGAGAACAGAAAGAGAGGAAGTTAACAACTTAATGGGACATCTCAAGCAACTGGAAAAGGAAGAACACTCCAATTCCAAACTCAACAAAAGAAAAGAAATAACCAAAATTAGAGCAGAATTAAATGAAATTGAAAACAAAAGGATTATACAACAGATCAATAAATCAAAAAGTTGGTTTTTTGAAAACGTCAATAAAATAGACAAACCTTTGGCCAAGAAAAAAAGAGTAAAATCTCTAATTTCACCAATCAGAAATGGTAAGACAAAATAACAACAGACCCCTCAGAAATTCAGAAAATCCTTAATGAATATAACAAGAAACTTTACTCTAAGAAATATGAAAATCTGAAGGAGATCAACCAATACTTGAAAGCACGCCATCTTCCATGACTCAGCCAGAATGAAGTGGAAATGGTGAACAGGCTTATACTGAAATCTTCCTAAAAAGAAAATCCTGGGCTTTCTTCAGATGGCTTCATCTCAGAATTCTACCAAATCTTTAAAGAGGAACTAGTACCTTATTACATAACCTTTTCCAAAATATAGAAAAAGACGGAATACTACCCAACACATTCTATGAAGCAAACATCACTTTGATCCCCAAACCAGGAAAAGATCCAACAAGAAAAGAAAATCACAGACCAATATCACTAATGAATATTGATGCAAATATTTAACAAGATCCTGACAAACAGAATCCAGCAACATATCAAGCAAATTATACACCACAACCAAGTGGGTTTTATCCCAGGATCTCAAGGCTGGTTCAACATATGTAAATCTATAAATGTAATTCATCACATAAACAAATTAAAAAACAAAGGCCATATGATTCTCTCAATTGATGCAGAAAAAGCTTTTGATAATATTCAGCATTCCTTCATGATCAGAACACTTAAGAAAATTGGTATAGAAGGGACATTTCTCAAATTGATAGAGGCCATCTACAACAAACTCACACTCAATATCATATTGAATGGAGTTAAATTGAAATCATTTTCCCTCAGATCAGGAACCAGGCAAGGTTGCCCATTGTCAGGGCAAGGAACCAGGCAAGGTTGCCCAGGCAAGGTTGCCCATTCCTCTTTAACATTGTAATGGAAGTTTTAGCCATCACAATTAGCAAAGAAAAGGCAATCAAGGGTATCCATATAGGATCAGAAGAGATTAAACTTTCACTCTTCGCAGATGATATGATTGTATACCTGGAAAACACCAGGGATTCTACTACAAAACTCTTAGAAGTGATCAAGGAATACAGTAGAGTCTCAGGCTACAAAATCAACACTCATAAATTGGTAGCCTTCATATATACCAATAATAGTCAAGCTGAAAAAACAGTCAAGGACTCTATTCTGTTCACAGTAGTTCCAAAGAAGATGAAATATTTGGGAGTTTACCTAACAAAGGATGTGAAAGATCTCTATAAAGAGAACTATGAAACTCTAAGGAAAGAAATAGCTGAAAATGTTAACAAATGGAAAAACATAACATGCTCATGGCTGGGAAGAATCAACATCATTAAAATGTCCATACTACCCAAAGCAATATGTAATTTTAATGCAATCCCTATTAAAGTCTCACTGTCATACTTTAAGGATCTTGAAAAAATAACACTTTGTTTTATACGGAATCAGAAAAATCTTAGAATAGCCAAGACATTACTCAAAAATAAAAACAAAGCAGGAGGAATCATGCTACCAGACATCAGACTATACTATAAATCCATAGTGATCAAAACAACATGGTATGGGCACAAAAACAGAGAGGTAGATGTATGGAACAGAATAGAGAACCAAGAGATGAACCCAGCTACTTACTGTTATATGATCTTTGACAAGCCAATTAAAAACATTGAGTGGGGGAAAGATTCCCTATTTAACAAATGGTGCTGGGCAAACTGGCTGACGACCTACAGAAGACTGAAACTGGATCCACACCTTTCACCACTAACTAAGATAGACTCTCACTGGATTAAATATTTAAACTTAAGACATGAAACTATAAAAATACTAGAAGAAAATGTAGGGAAAACACTTGAGGAAATGGGCCTGGGCAAAAATTTTATGAGGAGGACCCCCTGGGCAATAGAAGCAACATCAAAAATACACTACTGTGACCTCATCAAGCTAAAAAACTTCTGCACAGCCAAAAACACAGTAAGTAAAGCAAGCAGACAGCCCTCAGAATGGGAGAAGATATTTTCTGGTTATGTTTCCAACAAAGGTTTAATACCAGAATCCACAGAGAACTCAAATGTATTAGCAAGAAGAGAACAAGTGATCCCATCTCAGGGTGGGCAAGGGACTTGAAGAGAAACTTCTCTGAAGAATACAGGTGCACATCCTACAGACATATGAAAAAATGCTCATCAGCCTTAATCATCAGAGAAATGCAAATCAAAACTACTTTGAGATATCATCTAACACCAGTAAGATTAGCTCATTTCACAAACTCCCAAATCACAGATGCTGGTATGGTTATGGTGAAAGGAAACACTTCTACAATGCTGCTGAGACTGCAAACTAATATGTTCCTTTTGGAAAGATGTTTGGAGAACACTTAGAAAACTAAAAATAGACCTACCATTTGATCCTATAATTCCTCTACTAGGTATATATCCAGAAGACCAAATATTACACTACAACAAAGATATTTATACCAGAATGTTTATTGCAGCCCCATTCATAATTGCTAGGTCATGGAAGAAGCCCAAGTGCCCATTGACCCATGAATGGATTAATAAATTGTGGTATATGTACACCATAGAATATTATGCAACCCTAAAGAAAGATGGAGCCTTTACTTCCTTCATGTTTACATGGATGGAGCTCGAAAATATTCTTCTTAGCAAAGTATCTCAAGAATGGAAGACAAAGTATCCAATGTACTCAGCACTAATATGAAACTAATTTATAGCCTTCATAGGAAAGCTATAACCCAATTATAGCCCAAGAATATGGGGAAAAGGGAGAGGGGGGGAGGGGAGGGGGAAGGATGGGTGGAGGGAGGGTGATTGGTGGGATCACGCCTATGGTTCATTTCATGAGAGTACATGTGAATCTTTCTAAATGTAGAATATAAATGTCTTAACACAATAACTAAGAAAATGACATGAAGGCTATGTTAACCAGTTTGATGAAAATATTTCAAATTGTATATAAAAATAGCACACTCTACCCCATGACAGTATTA
>CAUYTI010093817.1:0-25387 GCA_963575145.1 Galago senegalensis
AACCTAAAGATAGCCGGGCATTGTGGTGGGCGCCTGTGGTCTCAGCTACTTGGGAGGCGGAGGCAGGAGACTCACTTGAGCCCAGGAGTTGGAGGTTGCTGTGAGCTGTAATGCCACGGCACTCTACCCAGGGGGACAGCTTGAGGCTCTGTCTCCAAAAAAAAAAAAAAAAATTGGCAGCAGCTATCAAAACTTAATATGTATGTATGTTGTGAGTCACCAATCCAGTTATAGGAATTTAACCTACAATCTATACCTTCCCAAATATACAAAAAATACATAATACATGTACAAGGGTATTTCTTGTAGCATTATTTTCTTATTGTTTTTATTATTCTAAATATTACAGGAATGAAATTGTCAGTGCAAACTAAGATTATAGGCCAGGAAATCCTAGATGTCTGTGTCTACAGTCACAAAGACTTTTAGATGAAGGTGGAAAGTAATTTTTATTGCAATTTTTAGATTTTATAGTATTTACTTGGTATGAGGCACCACTCTTGGTATTTTCCATATGTTATCTCAGTCTTTGCAAGCAACCCTTCAAGGAGTGGATTATCATCTTTGTTTTACAGATGAGGTTATCTGAGGCTCAGGGAGTCAAAAAAAGTGTTCAAGTTCAGAGGTATAGCTAGTTTGTAGAGGGACCCTGTGACTTCGTTTCTATATACAGCTCAAGCCCACATGTGTTGACTTTTTGGTATTTCTAGAGAAGCAGCATTATTTTTAGTATCAGAAAATTAGAAATAGTTCTAAGGTTTTTTGACCTCTTTTGATCCTTTCCAGTCTGTCCTTTACATTATTATTCGATTAGTCTTTTAACCACATAGCTGTGACTGGGTTATTCCACTGTTTGAACTCTCCCAGTGATTGCCATTTACTTGAAGAAGATGTAAACTCCATAGTGTAAACTTCAAAGTCAGGCTTTCAAAACAATCTCTCCCAGCTTAAGCCTGTCTTTCCCCCTCAGTCTCCCGCTGTTGTGCGCTGATACCTGTGCTCTAGCCAAACCAGATAATCCACCCACTCCTCTTTGAACATGCATTTTTCTTTCCCTGTTCCATTCTTGAGTTCAGCTCTAGGTTTCGATATATCCTAGCTGCAGGCCCCTACACCAGTTATTGGATCTCTCTGACTGTGCTCTGTCACTTAACCTGGAGTTGTTTAGCTTAAATGGAATGATGTATAGAGAGTGCTTAGTACCACTTCTTGGCCCATAGTGATCTGTCTATGGTGTATTAAAATAAAGCCTAGAAAAGTACAAGATGAGGCTAGAACATCTTGTTATGCTAGAAAGTAAGAAAGTGCGATACGTGGGGGCGAAGGGAAAGCTCTTCCTTATGGGAGAATGCCAACACGGAGAAGGAATGATGGAGTTAGAAAACTACCGCTTGATGCTGAAACGAGTAGGTGATAGTTTGATGAGGAGCAGGATATTTTTATATAGTCTCAATTTATCTCCCTACAATTTACCAGTTAATTATAAAGAGAAACATAGTAACTTCATAGTGGAGAAACCTGGCAAACACCACTTTAGTGATGTCACATTAATGACATGATCAAAGTTAATGTTCAGGAAACTAATATCATGATTCTGATATATTTTAGAAAGGGTAAACATTCCAGGAATGCATTACATACAGCATGAAAAGACATCAGATAAAATACATGTGGAGGGTTGGCCCCCCCAAATAACAGGTCTATCCTCTTTAAAGATATCAAGATCAAGAAAGAAAGAAATACTGAGTATTCTAGACAAAAGAGAGCATCATGGATTAGATCCTGGGCTGGTAAAAGTAGCTACAAAGAGCATTCTTGGAATAAATGATAAAATTTGAATAGGACGTATAGATTAGGAAATAGTGCTTTTTTCAAAGGTAATATAGTTCTGATATTGATAATCATACTGTTGTTATATAAGAGAATGTCCTTGCTCTGAGGACACTGAAATATTTTGGAGGGGCACAGTGTCTCCAATGTATTCTCAGCCTGTCCAGGAAAACTATCTGCATATGAAAACAGAGAGAATACTAAACCAAATGAAGAAACATGTAAACCATTGGTATTGCCGTTTTTTGTAAGGTTGAAATTGTATCAAGATAAGCTTTTAAAAAAATAAATAAAATTCACAGGGAAGGCATTGTGACTTAGGGAAAACTTCTTAAGTAGGGATTCATTTACTAGCCACTATATGATGTAATGGACAGTTTTTAATGGCCTTCCTAGACTAAGGATAATAAGAAGTTACATACAACTCTTAAGAATTCATAATATAAGCCTATGGGACAAGATGAGACAGAATATAATTTTTTAACAATTTAATCCAGGTTTATAGCTTCCTGCTGGTCTGATTTGTCCCAGCCATGTGGCATATGGATTGCACACACTGTCCTTTGTGTGTGCATTATTTCAAACAACTCAACATCTAATGATACTTGGTCTGCAGACGGTCGAGGTTCTAATCTCTGTCAAGAGCCATAAATATAGCTATTGTGTGATGCCAAATTCAGATCTATCCCCTTTAACATAGGTTAGTTAAGATGTTAACTTCTTGGAAAAAATTAAAGAGCTTTTTGCAAGGTTTTACATATTCCTCTAGCCATAACAAGTCCTTCTTTCATTAGCCCTGGGTTCACTAGTGTTAGATGTAAATTGCTGCCATTAAGTTCTATTCCATAAAATCTGTCAGTGATAATTTTAGCATGACACATTAAGAAAAAGAGAGAGAGTTTTAAACCATTATTTACTGTAGCCATTAAGAAAAACCTCAGTAGACATAGAGTGCCTACCTTTTAACATTCTGATGAGCCCTACAAAATTTAATTGTGAAAAGCACATAAGATAGCAAATTTTTACAGCCAAATATTAGAATTATTGGTTCTAAGTCATTTACATATTTGACAGAATAGTTGGTCTTTTCCTGAGAAAAACTGGCAATCCTAACTACCTGAGAGGCTGTGCCTAGAAAGCAGCTGTGCTAGAACATACCAGCCCGGTGCGTTTGCCGTCACACTGCTCACGTTCATCAGCTTTGTTCTCCCACTTAAGGAGACGTGCAACCCGGGATAATTTAGCTAACCTCTCCGAGGTTTACTTTTCTCTAGAGATTATTCTGTTTACTTTAGGGGTTATGTGATTACTTTAATAGAACCTACTTCATAGCATTGTTTATCATGATCAAATTCATCATATCTAAATAGAATAGGCAACATTGGTACTTATTATTCTTTGCCTAATCTCAGAAGCAGTGGGCTGTGCGATACTTAGGGAGGGACCCCAAATCCTCATTTTATATCACTGAATTCTCACCTGTTAGGACCCCATCCTACTTCCCATGACTACATGGGGTTATTAAGATGATGCCTTTACCCCGACATCAGTAACTAGGAGTTTATAGTGACAATGGCACTTAGTTTGTTTTCACTGTGTGTCCACAGAGGCAAAAAGCTAAAGGAATATCAATAAAAACTGAGTAATCTCTTGCTATTTCTGATAGTTTTCCTGTAATAAAGAGAATAAAAACAGCATTGGCTTTAAGAAATTAAAAGAAGTGCTCGAGTTTACAATTTGTTGTGGAAGAAATTGGCAGAGACTTGAGGAGTTGTTTCCAGAAATCTAATGGATTTTGGCATAAAAGTTAAGGGTAGATAAGCTGGCGTGGATCAAGATAAGTTGGCATGGATCGAGAACTCACACAGACCAGATTTTAAATAGTTCTAGCAGTAGATAGTTTTTTCACAGGTGCTTTATTCAGCTTGCACTTTAAGTACAACTTTTATATGAAGAAATGTAACTTATGCTCATTTGGGAAGGGGCCTAGAGTCTAAATGGTAAGGGAGTTTTCTTTGGGTTTAAAACCTGGGTGTTCATGATTTTATTGCTCCTGGTAACACTAGCCTCAGAATCTGACATATTCCTGAGTCTCATACTCTCTTTTGGGAAAATAAAAATTTTAAAATTCAGCTCAAATTTAATAAAATTTCTAATGGTCTTTTCTGTATTTTGTCTTATTTATTGTTTCACTTCCTGGCTAAGTTGTTTTTAGTTTCAAGGACAAGCCCCAACCTTACCCTAACAGAGTGGCTAGATCTCCTGATAAACAAAGAGGTATAAAGACACCAGACACACAGTTTCAGCACATCCTCAGGAGTCAGAGATCATGTTGACAGTGAAAACCTTTTGCTGTGTTTTACTTTTCTTAAGCTTTGAACCCCACAAGTCCAATTGTAAATACAAATACGCTCTAGGATAGCCATGCCAAACAAGGGTAAAAGTCAGGAAGAAGTGATCCAAACGCTTGGGGGAGCTTGGCAGTGTGTATACTGAGACAATAAAGTGCATGGTGTGGACTCTCAGGGCAGAGCTGCTCTCAGCTGTCTCTGTGCTCTCAGTACTCCCTGGTTTGTTTATAAATAAATTTGATAGGAACTTTTCCATTCAAAGTTATAATGCTGTCTTGAAAGCGATGTTCCTTGCAGTTGTTTTGACTCACAACTCCTTGGCAAATCTGATAAAAAGCTGTGGGCCCACTGTTTTCGGGAGAATGTATACGCTTACTTATATTCAAAACATTTGTGGTGTCACAGCTCACAGCAACCTCAAACTCCTGGACTCAAGGAATTGTCTTGCCTTAGCCTCCCAAGTAGCTGGGACTATAGGTGTTTGCCACAAGAGCTGGCTAGTTTCTCTATTTTTAGTAGAGATGGAGTCTTGCTCTTGCTCAGGCTAGTCTCAATGTCATGAACTCCAGCAATCCACCAGCCCTTGGCCTCCCAGAGTGCTAGGATTACAGGTGTGAGCCACTACTCCCAACCTGAACCTAACTTCAGCAGAGAAAGCAGGTGTGCAAGTGTTTGCAGTACAGTGAGAATGATGGTAGCATATGAGAAAATGATCGTCTCTGCTGGGATGGCCATAGAAGATGAGATGTTCGAATTTAAGGCTGTGCAGGTGTGCCAGTTGATATATGGGTGCCTATTTCTGTGCCATGATTGTCTGTGAAAACTGTTTTTGCATAAATTTAAGTAAATAACTAATGTAGAAAAAATTCATTGTTTGTAGGAATGCTATGTTCCTTTACACCTTTTCAATAATTAGCTTTGTGTTCAGATATAATTAAAACTCCTGGGCAAAATACAAAAGCCTTAAAAGGGAAATGCTTTTTTTTCTTAAATGTGGTTTATAAAATGTATTATAAAACGTCTAGCTATTAAAATTCTTTACTTCTATTGCATCTGCTTTTTGAAATTTGAAGTTAAATGGGCAAGATAAAAGAAAAATTGGGGAGTTAATAAAGAATTTGCTCTAGTTTGTCAAAGTGTGGTAAACTTAACCCGTGAATATACTTGGGATATAGTTTCAAATTTTTCCGGAAAAAAGCTTTAAGCTACATTTATGACTATTTTTAGAGGTAAATTGTTTCTTACACATAAATGTTATATGTTAATGTAGTAGTGGTTAGTTTCTGATGACATTTAAAATTTTCAAATTCAACAAATTTTTAATTTTTAGCAAAAAGTGTATTATTCAGTAGGATGTTGAGCAATTTCTAATATTAACTTGTTTACTTGTTACCTAAAATAATGAAAAATAAGTTTTCAGTTTATCAATAAATCTCTTATTGGAGCCAATTATTAACTTAATTGGTTGGTTTTTTTAATTTACCAGCTCCTTTTTTACTTATTTTTCTTTTCTTTTTGAGACAGAGCCTCAAGCTGTCCCCCTGGGTAGAGTGCTGTGGCATCACAGCTCACAGCAACCTCCAACTCCTGGGCTTAAGCGAGTCTCCTGCTTCAGCCTCCCAAGTAGCTGGGACCACAGGTGCCTACCACAACATCCGGCTATTTTTTGGTTGCAGGCGTCATTGTTGTTTTGGTGGGCCGGGCTGGATTCGAACCCGCCACCTTAGGTGTATGTGGCTGGTGCCTTAGCCACTTGAGCCACAGGCGCTGAGCCTCTTTTTTACTTATTAATGTAGCCTTTTGTCTCCAATTTCATTATTCCCATTGGATAAATAGGACAAATAGAAAGGGGAATGAGAGTCTTCTAGTTTCATAATCTTTGATTTGCCAAGTTGTCCTACATTTACTTGGGGGCTAAATGGAGGAGTAAGGAGGCTTACCACCTAATATAAATTTTTATAAGTGCACATAGACAATTCTGGAAAATAGGGAATCTGCCTACAGATCTTAAAAATAGTGACTGGAAACTATTACAAATGAAAGGCTGGGACTTTCATGTTTTGTCTGTTTTGGTTTTCCCAGTGGCTGATACTTTGGTACTCCAAAGTAAATTAGGTATCCATTTCATAGTGATGGCAGGGGTTTCTGAGATACTGCATTGGGAAAATGTATTTAAATATATTCAGGTTTTATTTAATAGTTTTAATAGCAGTACTCTTGAAAATTCATTTTATTGTGGTTTCAGGTAGTCAGTGTCTCATGAAATTGTATTATAAACAAATCTAGTGCTGTATCTATATGGAAACTGTGTACTGCATATACTAAGAATTGTACAAAAAACGATGCCTTAAAATCAGTGCCTTATGGCTAATCCAAAGTGATTAGAAGGAAATACTTTCATTTATGAATGCAAGTCAAAGAAAGAAAAAAATGTATTTTACTTTTAGATTATATAAATGGTGGAGAACTTTTTACTCACCTTTCTCAAAGAGAGCGTTTCACAGAGCATGAGGTGCAGATCTATGTTGGAGAGATTATCCTTGCCCTCGAACATCTCCACAAGGTAAGGCCCTTCATCTTTGGGTTTTGTATTTTTGAAAAATCTATTAGTAACTTAGGTAATGATGGAGCTGAAAGAGCGAATGTTTTTGTGTGTCATCATCTTGGGGGAGAATGGGAAAGCATACTTATAGAATGTTGCCAATTTTCTCAATTTCAGAGTTCTCTTTTTAAAAAATCTACGTTCTTATTGTAGTTGTTGTGATATAGATTAAAAAGATAGGACCTGAGCAATTTGGGGGCTTCATGAAAAACCCCAATGCTGATTTATTACAAAGTATCATCTGAAAAAAGTTTCTCATTCTTAAAACTAATTTAATTTTTAATTAATTCTTTAATTCCTATAAAAAGAAACCATAAATCGTATTTATTTTCTTAGTTGTAACTTACTCCATTGCACACCCAGCCTGAACATGTCCGGGTATTTCTTGACAAGGTTGGCAAATAAGTTATTTCCCGCTCTTCACTTGGGCTGTCCTTTTCATTTGTTTGTCTCTGACGCCCTCTCTTGCCCCACCTCCTCCCTCCTGCTCCTCCATTATCCCCCATGTAGCATGAGCTCTGTTACTAAAAATCTTTACATGGGATTCATGTTTGCGACTGTTTTTGAACTCTATAAAAATCAGTTTTAACTTGTTAAATATTATTGATTCAAGGAATTTTGACTTTCTTTCATAATAATGAAACATCGAAGAAACAAAGTATTACGTAGGCCGGGCTTGTGCGTTTTTCCATAGAGATAGAAAGTCCTCAAGTAATTTTTACCAAAGGTGTAGGAGAAACCCTAACCAGACCATTGTTAGAGTCACTAAATTAAGACAATTCAGGTGCATCATGAAGCCCACTCTTCTTAGTCATGTTGTATTAGGACCTGTACTAGCTTAAGTAGAGATTAGAGTGCTGATTAAAGAGTGTAGGAAAAAAGGCCTGGGAGGCCGAGGCAAGGGAATCGTCTAAGCCCAGGAGTTGGAGGTTGCTGTGAGCTGTGTGATGCCACGGCACTCTACCGAGGGTGATAAAGTGAGACTCTGGCTCTACAAAAAAAAAAGAGTATAGGAAAAAAGAGAAAAGAAAGGAAGAAGGGTGATTCTAAAGGGGCAGGAGATTAGAATAGCAAGATGAAGACAATAAATAGGAGAGGCTGTGAGAAAAGATAGTGGAAAAATACAAGAAAAAAGGCAGTGATCAAGAAAAGGGTAGCTTCAGCCTAGAACAGAAAAATGACTGCACAGGTGAAGGGAGGTGGTTTAGAATAGGAATCTTAAGAAGAATAAATGAAAAATGTCTGCGAACAAGGAGGGAAAGTGAAAAGGCAGTGGCAGTCTGAGCTGCAATGCAGTGAAGACCAAGGGAAAGAGGTGCAATCAAAGCAGGGAACAGAACTCAGGTAGTGGGAGCCAGCTCAGTGGCTCAGAGCTGTAATCCTCGCTTTCAGGGAGGTCGAGGCAGGCAGATCGCCTGAGTTCAGGAGTTCAGACCCCATCTCTACTAAAAATGGCCTGGTGTTGTGACTGTACTCCCAGCTACTTGGGAGGCTAAGGCAGAAAGATCCTGCTAAACCCAAAAGTCTGAGGTTGCTGTGGGCTAGGACACCATGGGACTCTACTCATGGATACTGAATGAGATGCTGTCTCAGAAAAAAAAAAAAGAGCTGAAGTAATAGTACAGGTGTGTACTTCTTCTGATAGAATTTTCAGTAAGTGATGAGCTTTATGCCTGTGTTTATTTTTGTGGCATATGAAGTAATTAAGAAATTTTTATACAAGAAATAAATTGGACCTAGGAATAAGCCACAAAGACCTTTGAAATTTATGGTTAGGAGTATTAGATATAATTCTTTGGATTATAAAAACAATGGTAGAACTCATAACTATGAGTAAAAACAAACAAAATGCAGAGCTCTGATGAGTAAGCTAGAAAGTACAGTTTTTAATTTATGTGAAACTTTAATCCTGTTAAGGTTATTCAAGAAAAATCAAAAGCATTCATTATTATTAAAACACAAAGTAGAAAACATAATGAATACTGAGTATAAATGTAATAATTGATGTGGAATGAAAGTAACATAGCAAATCAGATCTCAGCTAATGTTTTCTTAATATTACTATGCTAAAAAGATAAGCATGGCAGTAATAGAGACAAGTATAACACAAAGCCAGTGGTGTTGATCTTGACATAGTTGCTATCCCTAGGCTACATTGGAAGAGGCAAAAATGGATGTTTACTTGGAAGTGATGAAGTAAGACGTGATAGTAAATAATTTGTTCCTAAAATCTTTTCCAAAGAGGTTGTTTTAAAAAAATAAAGCACTATGGGTTGTTGGATGCATGTAGTACTTTAAGTCAAAAATGTATGTATGTTCATTGTAGACTCTAGATATTTTCCTTCCTATCTTTCTTAATAAAACATGAAAGTTCTTGGAGGAAAATTTCCTAATGATTTTCTTTGCACAATTTTGATGTTAGTTTTTTGGGGGTTTTTTGCAGTTTTTGGCTGGGGCTTGGTTTAAACCCGCCACCTCCAGCATATGGGTCTGGCGCCCTACTCCTTTGAGCCACAGGCACTGCCCAATTTCAGTTTTTTTTAATTTGTTTATTGTTAGTGTTTGGGATTCATTGAGGGTGCAAAGAATTAGGTTATACTAATTGCATTTGTTACATAAAGTCCCTGTTATTCTTATGTCTTGCCCCCAAGAGGTGTGCCATGCTTGATTTTAATTTTAAGAGATTATTAAGAACTTTTTTCATATACTTGGTGTTGAGAAAAGCAATATTTCTAAGCTTAAAGATATTTAATTCAAACTGGCTTACCTTAAAAACATGAAACAATTCACATAAATCAAGTGCCTCTTCTATAACTTTGATTGATGTTATGTAGCTAAAGTAATAGCTGAAATGTTTTGCTATAAAACTAATGTGAAAAAGAAAATAGAGAGATATAAATATTAAGTGGATTTGCCTTGCTTATTTGGAACTGGAGTTCAATTAAAATTAACCTATGATTCTCACTCTTTATGTTTAAGAGTCTTTTATTCAACAAACCTTTATTGATTACCTTTTAGACACATAGCACTGTGCATATTACTGGATAAATTCTGTGCAAATTACTGGATAAAAAGTGAAAAACAATAAATAGGCATGTTGAGACAAATGGGAATTACCTAGAAAACATTAATCATTTATAGGTCAGACCAATGCATCCGTAGGTGCTGTGGAATGAAAAGCAAGGAGGTGGCCAGGGTGGGATCTGGTTAGTCAGGAAAGGATTCTGAAGCCATTATGAAGTAATGGACGAGAACTGGCTAAGAAAGCACCTGAAGATCATCTGGCGTGAGAATGAAATAAGAAGTTCAGAGGCGTCTGAACTCCTTCTTCATGGAGGCCCTGAAGAAGCTGGTTCCACAGGGGTAGACAGGTATTCCTAAGAGTGCAAGGAAGTCCAGGGAGAGGTCCAGGGAGCCTGCAGATGAGCCCTGAGCCCTCATAGGATTCTGAGGAGGGTGATGCCTTTTTTAAAAAAAGTTAAATAAGAAAGACTGTCCTAAATCATTTTTTGGAAACTATTTTAAAATGTATATTTGCTTGTTTTTGCAGTTGGGGATTATATACCGTGACATTAAGCTTGAGAATATTCTGCTTGATTCTAATGGCCATGTGGTGCTGACAGATTTTGGTCTGAGTAAGGAGTTTGTGGCTGATGAAGTGAGTATAATATTTCAATTTGAAGTTAGTAATAACAATATAAACAAGGATGAAATATTAGCTGCAGAATAAATATTTACCAGAACAGTGCCATATGGATTATGGACTTCTGTGAAGGTTTGCCCCGGTGAACATTTTGATATGAATAATTGCAAAGTTTTTAGTTTAAAATTGCCATGGAATAATCCTCTTAGAATTGCGGTAAACCTTTGATGGATGTATCAGAATTCCTCAGTTTAAAAGCAACAACTATGGATTTAACTTTCCCCATAAAATATATAAAGTATAACTGAAAAATGGCATAGCTCATTTGGCCCTTTAGAGGAATTATGGCTTAAATGACAACCAATTTTAAAAATCACAAACAAAGCGCATAAGTTTACATTATAATTACAAAGTAGGACATGCTATGAAGGCCCTTTGAATTTACTTGACAAGAATTACAAATATCTACTAGACCTAAGTCTTTCATAATCCTGCTGTTTTTTGCTCAAAATGAGTTACAATGTAGTAACTAATGTGCAGGCTTTATATACAGAAGACTGTACATTGTCAATTTTAGTTAGAACTTTGTTTAATATTACAAATACATCTAATTACATTGAAAATTGTAATCTACTGGTAATTAAATGCTATTTATGTAGTAGTTGTTATAAAAATCATATTACACTACCAGTTATTCAAGATAACTAAGTAAATTTGGATGCCAATTTCATTTCTGTTCAGAAAATTATTGGTATAGAATACAGGCTCGTAGTAAAATATTTTTGTAGTGAAGGACTTTGTTGTTATAAAATACATCATTCTTGGGTTCTAAACTAGGTACATCTATTTCTGATTATGTTTTGGAATATTGCCAAAGCAATCATAGGAAATTGAAATAAGTGCTGAAATTATTAAAAGTAAATTTCCAGATATTTTTATCATTTCTATTTTTATTCAGTTCATTTATTCAATGACTATATGTTGCTCATCTCTACTGTGCTAGGAACTAGATAATATGATAGTAAATAAAATGGAAATGATCTGTGCCTTCATGAAGCTGTGAATTTAGCAGATTAAACATGTTGTGGCTCCCGCACTAACTCTACTAAAGTAAAAAGTCTGAATAAAAGGGTATAATAGGAATGCACTCAAAAGGGAGAGTAGAAATAGCAACCTCATTTTGGAAGATGGACAGCAGAGAGACTTGTAACCATCTGGCATCCTAGATACATCCTAAACCAGTAATGTGAGAAGCCTAAAAGCCTGATTTGTACTTCTGACCTCCCAGAAGGGCTCAGGACTTGGCGACACCACGTATCCCTCAAAGTAGGAGTACAGGTGATGCAGGGCCTAGAAGGATTGGTCAGAAGTCTGAATCAGAAACAGGAGCCTCCACACCCTATCTTTGTCCCTATCCACATAAGCTGCTGTGGCTTTTTCACCCTTAGGAAAGACTGAAACGGTCTGTGGATTCAAGGACAGTGGGCACAGCTAAGGATGAGGATACCAGACAGAAAGTAACTCTGTGACTTTCTGGGCCTCTGTCTGCCACTTACTCTGGGCACAGCGGCTTCCCAGACAGGAAGATTCCTCTCTGAGAAACCAACAAAAAACCTGCAGGTGCTGTCAGTTGGGTGTTTTGCCAGTGAACTGGCCAACCCAGATCTCTCTCCAGAGATACCTATGACTTGACAAGCCCAGCCCATGCCAGGATTTTCTTAATTGTATTTTAGTATAATTAATTTCCTCCATGATATTATGTGTTTAAAAACATTCATCTGAAACAGGGTCATTGGCAACAGGCTGCCAAATGGTTGTTGGCATATAGAGCTGTCAGATTCCCCCTGTAGAGAGAGATTTGGTGATCACTTTTCATCATTCCATGGAAACATTCATTCCTTTGCTCATTTATTCCATCAATATTTGTTGGGAACTTTCTATGTGCTAACTGGACAGTTGGCTAGGTTCTGGTAATAAAACAAAAAGAAATCACTTGGCCAGGTGCATTGGCTCATGCTTGTAATCCTAACACTCTGGAAGGCTGAGGTGGGAGGATTGTTTGAGCTCTGGAGTTCAAGACCACCTCTCATTTTTCCTTTTAGCCATAGAGGACATGTTGTCATGCCAGGCTTCAGATTTAGCTCTCAGGGCTCAGGTAGGAATTTTTCTTTTCTCAGTCTCCTAAACCTTGATCAATTGGTCTTTTGGTCCCCTGATTCCACCAGCACCTGTTGAGCAAGTTTCCCTACCTAGGTCCTTTCCAGCTTGAAAAATATTCTCATGAAACCATTTGTTTTGATTAGCATTTCTTTTGGGTTTCACACTTCAGCCCAACTCCCTTATATCAGAATAGCATCTTTCTTGGAACAAACTTCTTTTTTCTCTTTTCCTACTCTGTCTCTTTGGTTCCTAAGATCTATCTCTGTTTCCTTTCCTCTTTAACCTCCTCCTCTTTGACCTTTTCTGTCATCATCTAAGCATTGCTTGGTCTCTCCTATCTTAAAATTTAAAAAATGGAGAAATGGATGGACTAACCGGTAAACAATTAAAAAGAAAAAAAAATCTCAAAATCCGGCATTCCCATCCATGTGGGGTCCTGTTCTCCCTTATCAGCATCTTACCCACCTGGCACTCACTCCTCCATCTACTGCAGCGTGACTTACACCTCTCCCCATCGACTCAAAGTGTCCTTGTCAGCATCACTGCTCACCTCCAGTTTAACACTTTTTGGTCCTTGTTTTACTTGACTGCCTAGCAGTAGAAATTGCCTCTCACCTTGGCTCTGTGACTTGACACTTCCCTGACTTTCTCTCTCTCTCTTTCATACTCTGTTCTGCATGCTTTTCCTCTTCTACCTGAGGGCTCCTCACAGCTCAGTAATAGGCATTCTTCTCTTTTTATGCTGTACTCTCTCCTTTTATGCTGCTGATTCCCAAATAGAGTATATGGCCAACCCTTACCTCTCTTCTGGGCTCAAGACCCAAATATGCCTCTATTGGATTATCTCCACTTGACTCTTTCATGGGCTTCTCAAACATTGAACTGATTTTCTCCTAGCCAAATCTGCTTCTCACAATTTTAGATATTATAAATTCTGATCTCATTTGGTCTGGGAAATATGTTTATTTGTTTAATTTTCAGGAATTTACTTTTAATATATGTTTGATGTTTATGTTCATGGTGTGATACTCATCTCTGTATATTCATTAATTTAATAATTCAAAATGTATTTATTTAATACCTATTGTTGCCAGATATTGTACTAGACTCTAGAAATAGTGGTGATCATAACAAATTCCTTGCTCTCATGAGCCTATATTCTAGAGGTATTTTCAAATAGTCATATAAGTATTTCTAAATAATAGTTTGCTAGCCTGGTTTGTATACTGTGTAAAATTTATTTTCTTAGAAACCTCAAACATCTTTTATATTCATAAAATTTGATACCTTTACTGATATGTTCCTTTCTCAACCACAGAATTTGATAAATCCTGTAAAATTCTGAGAATAAAGAAGACATTTCTAAATATTTGCAGGCCAGTAGATGTCTTCTATAGAGTTGGTTTTTGTTTTGTTTTGTTTTTTTAATAATACAGTTTAGTAAACATTTGTTGAGTTCTTACTGTGAGTCAGACAAGCTGCTGGATATTCTAACATTCAAGACTTTAAAGGCAGTTTTAAAAAAGACTGTAAGTGGCTCGGCACCCATAGCACAGTGGTTACAGCGCCAGTTACATACACGGAGGCTGGCGGGTTTGAACTCAGCCCAGGCCAGCTAAAACGACAATGACAACTGCCACAACAACAACAACTAAATATCTGGGCGTTGTGGCGGGCACCTATAGTCCCAGGTATTTGGGAGGCTGCCACGGGAGAATTGCTTAAGCCCAAGAGTTTGAGGTTGCTGTGAGCTGTGACACCACAGCACCTTACCAAGGGAGACATAGTGAGACTCTGTCTCAAAAAATATATTTAAAAAAGAGTGTGATATAAGGATAGTTTGACAAAATTGTGTCTGTTCTTAGTTATAAGCTGATAATGTAAAATATGACACATGCCTGTGTTAGTAATTACTTTATAGTTAAATATGGTCTATGCATTATTTGACAATGAAAGTTGGAACATTTCTTGAACAGATCATTAACGTGAATTCCCACATAGATACGTAAAACTGGAAGGTTTGGTCAAGAAAAAGAATATTCTCAACACTTAAAACAGAAATAAGTTAATTATAGCACATTGTCATGGTCCTATATTTAATGGAAAAGGCTTGTGACTTTTATCTTTCTAGAAATAGAAAAATCTAACCTGTATGCAATTCAGATAATGTTATTTATTGATTAATTCTTTGAACATATAAGAAGCATTGTGGTGTAATATAGAGAACAAATATATTGAAGTCAAGGGAGCTTTTTCAGTTCTCCACTTCCTAATACAGGAGTATCATAAGTAATAAAAGTAATGTTATATCTAATCTGTAAGGTTGTCACATGGACACAATGAGTTAATGCTCATGAAAATACAAAGTGAAAAGCACTTTAAATTTCTATTTCTACTTATAAGAAGTATTGTTCAGATTTTAAATTACTATGAATAAAAGTAAAATATGTGGCTGAGAATTTTAAATTATTTTCTTGTTCATAGGAAGGTTTTTAAAATTATTTTTCTATTTCATAATATTAAGGGAGCATGATGTTGTGTTACATGGATAGCTTTAAAGTGCTTTAGTAGGGCTATAAGTGTGCCCATCACCTGAATAGTGTTCATTGTACCTGTTGGGTAGAGGTTTTCACCTCTCTTCACCTCCCCTGTCTCCCTTCTTAATTTCCAACAGTTCTATCCAAATTGCTGCAAAAGACACTAATACTTCATTCTTTTTTATGGCTGAATAGTACTCTGTGGCATATAGATGCCATGTTTTCTTAGTTCACTCATTAATTGATAGTTACTTGGGTTGATTCTGTATCTTTGCAGTTGTAAATTGGGCTGCAGTAAACATTCAAGTGCAGGTGTCTTTTTGATAAATTGAGTTCTTTTGGGTAGATACCCAGTAGTGGGATTGCTGGATCGAATGGTAGGTCTACTTTTAGTTCTCTTAGACATCTCAGTGCTATTTTCCATGGAGGTTGTACTAATCTGCAGTCTTGCCAGCAGTGTATAAACATTCATTTCTCTTTGCATTCATGCTGGCATTTAATGTTTTTTGACTTTTTAATAAAAGCCATTCTGACAGGAGTATGGTGACATCTAACTGCGGTTTTTGTTTGCATTTCCCTGATGCCAAACATTTTTTTTGTATGTTGGCCAATTGTCTATTGGCCTAGGCAAAGAATTTATGACTAAGACCCCAAAGGCAATTACAGCAACAACTAATATTATTAAATGGGGTTTGATTAAATTAAAATGCATCTACACATGAAAGGAAATAATCAACAGAGCAAATAGCCTGCAGAAAGGGAGAAAATACTCACATACTGTACATCCAATAAAGGGCTAATACCTACAGTCTACAAAGAACTCAAACAAATCAACAAGAAAAAAAAAACTCACTAAAAAGTGAGCAAAAGACAACAATAGAAGCTTTTCAAAGGAAGATAGACATATGTAGGAAAGCTTTAAGTTATATCTTTCTCTAATAAATGCCTAGGTCTATTACATGTGGTGCCATTTGCAGATTTTTGACTTTTACGAGGTACATATCCTATAATGCCTAGGTGAGGGTGAAGATTCCTGTAGAGTTTGCATTGAGAATAAGATAACCCAAGTCTCTTAAGTCTGCTTTTTGGTCATTTCTACCTTCCTTCCTGGTTGATTTGTAGTGACATATATTCATGGTTGTTTTGAATTTGCATGTGCTCCTGAAACCTGGTAGGTCTCTGTTAATAAGCCCTATTAGTCATTTGCCAAAATCAGTGACTGTATGATAATTTTAGTTATTTAAGGCAAGCAATGAGTTGAGGGTGTTAGGAAAGTAGGAGACCTAGAAACCAGCCTAAGTGTTATTTTGTTGGCCTAATTTTTCCTTTACTCAAATAATATTACATAAGATTCAGGTACTAACACATTGGCTTCAGCCAATTGTTTGTGAGGTTGTTTTACTCCAGATCAGAGCTTTGATTCCTCCCGAAGGACAGAGGGCAAACACATGGCTTTGCCCTCAAGTGTCTGTATCAAAGATCCCTTTATATTTTCTCTTATGGCAGAAATTAATGGCTCTGGTTTACTGATATTACTATTTATTTTTTAAGGCAGATTAAATGTAAATAACATTATAGTGCAAGCAGGGGCAGCTTTTGAATTGAGATTTTCATAAAACTTTAAGTATTATATATTATATTTGTTCAGATAATGTTTTATATATATATTATAGCTTTTGAAAAGATATCCAGGAATAATAAGATTGCATAAATGTGATTAATAAGTGTTTATATTCTTCAAATTTCTCTTTAAATTTTTATACTATAAAATATTTAAAATATAATAAAAATATAGAAAATGGAATAACTAAATCCTTGTACCCACTATTCATATTTTCTGTTATGAAGATTTTGTAATTTTTCCCATTCATTCTACAGATATTAATTGAATGCTTCTTATGATCCAGACACTGTTCTGTCTTGATGTTGGGATCTAGAAATAAGCAATATAGACAAAAATTCCTCCTCTATACAAGGATACAGACAATAACAAGTAAATAAGTATTTGTTTAGTGTATTAGATAGTGAGAAGTTATAAGAAGACGGGTACAGTAGGGAAGAGGAATAGGAAGAATCAGGCTGAGAAGAGGTTGTGCTTTGAAATAGGGTGGTCAGGAAAGGCCTCAGGAAGGTAGCAATTGATTTCTGACAATGGAGTAGAGACATGAAGAAAGTGAGAAGGTGATCCACGTAGCGATCTTAGGAAAGAGATTTCTAGGTGGAGGATCAGCCAGTGTTAAGGCCCTAAAGTGTGATTATGTCTGGGTTGGTTGTGGAAAAATGAGGAGGCTGTTGTGGATGTATGGAATGAGTGGGGGTTAGAGTGGTAGGAAACAAGGACATGGAGGTGATCATTTGGAAGAGAGATTGTGTTGTTTGGTTTGGTTTTATTGCTTTTCTACTAAGGCTTGTATGCAATGTATTATTATTGGTTTTTTAAAAATATTTTTTAGCCATTTAGTATAGTATTTAGGTTTTTCGTAGATTTTTAGTTTCTAAAAGTTTATTTATAATAAGGAAATTCTTACAGTTTTTCTCTTTAACCTCTTAATAGTGTAAATTATGTTATAATTTTTTTTCTTGTTCAGCGTTAGACCATCTTTCAACTCCTGAACAGAATTTACTCTCCATGTTATATATTTTTTTACATTGCTGGATTTTGTTTGCCAGAATTTTATAATCAAAGTCAGTGGTTCTCAACCTGTGGGCTGCGTAATAAAGGGCCGCGGTATTAGGAAGGTTGAGAACCACTGGTCTAAGTTGACCTATAATTTTCCTTTATAATATTTCATTTGTCATATTTTGGTACCAAGGTTATGCTAATATCATGAAATGTATTTGTAATAGTTCTATAAAATAGAGATCCGTTTTCTCTAAAAGCTGGGACAAATGTGTTTCTTTATCTATCAGGGCCTGTATTTTCTTTTTCCTTTTTCTTTTTTCCTTTTACAGTGTGCATAGCTTTTCAAGTATTGATTTTATTTAAAAAAATACATTTAGGCTCGGCGCCTATAGCTCAACCGGCTAAGGCGCCAGCCACGTACACCTAAGGTGGCAGGTTCGAATCCCCAGCCCGGACCCGCCAAACAACAATGATGGCTGCAACCAAAAAATAGCCGGGTGTTGTGGCGGGCACCTGTGGTCTCAGCTACTTGGGAGGCAGAGGCAAGAGACTCGCTTGAGCCCAGGAGTTGGAGGTTGCTTTTTGAGCTGTAATGCCATGGCACTCTACCCAGGGGGACAGCTTGAGGCTCTGTCTCAAAAAAAAAAAACAATACATTTATAGTTATATTTGGGCTTTTAATTTCATGAGTCGGCTCGGTGCCTGTGGCTCAAGCGGCTAAGGTGCCAGCCACATACACCTAAGGTGGCAGGGTCGAATCCCCAGCCCGGCCTGCCAAACAACAATGATGGCTGCAACCAAAAAAAAATGGCCAGGCGTTGTGGCGGGCGCCTATAGTCCCACCTACTTGGGAGGCTGAGGCAGGAGACTCACTTGAGCCCAGGAGTTGGAGGTTGCTGTGAGCGTGATGCCATGGCACTCTACCCAGGGGGAAAGCTTGAGGCTCCATCTCAAAAAAAAAAAAAAAATTTCATGAGTCAATTTCGATAAGTTACACTTTTGTGGATTATATTTTTAATTTATTATTGAGTCAATTTTGTTAAGTTACAGTTTTGTAGAAAACATATTTTATCTTTTAAAAATTTCTGATACCAGTTTGTTTAGAATTTTATCTTTTAAAAATTTATTGTAACTATAGTAATATTCTCTTTTAAATTGCCAATATTGTTGATTTTTAATTTTCCTGACCAGTTTGCCTGAGGTTTGTTCATGTCATTAGTGATTTGTAAGCATTAGCTTTTTTAAGCCTCTGAAGTTTTTTGTTTCCTTAATTGTTCTTTTATTACTTTGTTCCTTTTCTGTAAGTTTCTTTCATATTCTTTTCTAAACTTTAGAGTTGCATATCTAGCTCACTAAAATTTAATCTTTATTTTTTATATATGAATGTCAAAGAATAATGCTAGGTGCATCTCACAAATTCTGATATGTAGTATTTTTTATTTTTATTCTAATACTCATCCAATACTCATTTTGGAGGGGCATGAATTATTTAGAAATGTATTTTTAGGTTTTCAAATACAAGGATATTTTGGTTATCTCCTTGTAAGTAAGTTCAAGTGATTTTATTACTTAGTGATTGGACAACAAAATATATTATTTCTTTTCAATAGCATTTGAGATTTGCTTTGCAACCTAGTACATGATGATTTTTCTAAGTGTACACATATATCAGAAAAGACTGTACCTCTCTAATTGTTGGTTATATGGTTTTTTGTATTATCCTTTGTACCTTTACTAATATTTTTCTTGCTTGATCCATCAGTTATAAGAGAGAGGTATTAAAATACCCACCATGATTGTGTATTTGTCCATTTTTCCTTGAAGATCTACAAGGTTGTCATACATAGGGAAAATGGGAAATTGTAGCTAAATGTACCTTTATTTATAACACGTTCATTTTGCATGTAAAGTTTTATAATGAATATTTTGTGAATAATGGTACATCTAGCTACAATTTCCATTTCCCTTTCTGTGGCTACTTTGAGGACATTCTGTATTTTTTTTCATATATTTTAAGCCTCCTCAAAACTTTGTAAGGATATTCAGGCTTGGAATAATATTATTTCTCTAGTGAAATGTTTCTTTTATGATTATGCTGACTCTATAATTTTTTTTTTTGCAGTTTTTGACTGGGAGGCTGGGTTTGAACCTGCCACCTCTGCCATATGGGGCTAATGCCCTACTCCTTTGAGCCACAGGCACCGCCCTTATTTAATTTTTTTTTTTAGAGACAGGGTCTCACTTTGTTGCCCTCCGTAGAGTGCTATGGCATCACACAGCTCACAGCAACCTCCAGCTCTTGGGCTTAGGCGATTCTTTTGCCTCAGCCTCCCTAGTAGCTAGGACTACAGACGCTCGCCACAATGCCCGGCTATTTTTTGTTGCAGTTTGGTCGGGCCTGGGTTTGAACCTGCCATCCTCAGTATATGGGGCCGGTGCCCTACTAAGTGAGCCACAGGCACCGCCCATGACTATTTCATAATCGTTTTTGACATCAAGTACATTTCTCCTGCTATTAATAAAGACACTCCAGTCTCCTGCTATTAATAAAGACACTCCAGTCTCCTGCTATTAATAAAGACACTCCAGTGCTCTATTGGTTAGTATTGGTCTGATATCTTTTTCCATCTTTTTGCTTTCAATCTTTGTCATTATGTTTTAGATATATCTTTTGTAAATAATGTATAGGTTTTTTTTAACTAATAATATTAAAACTTAATTTTTTTTTTTTTTGGCAATTTTTGGCCGGGGCTGGGTTTGAACCTGCCACTTCCAGTATATGGGGCCAGTGCCCTACTCCTTTGAGCCACGGGTACTGCCCTCAAGACTTAATTTTTACAAAAAAGATTTATACACAGTCAAAAAAGTAGAGAAATGATATGATAAAGTCTCATATATACATCAACATGCTTTTAATAGTTAATCAGGATTTTGCCACATTTGATTCATCTTTTTGAATTCTTCAGTTCAGTCTTTCAAAAAAAAATCCTAGACATTACACTTTTCTTCCCCAAATGTTTCAGTATGCTTCTGTAAGAATTGAGAATAGTCTTATATACTGTGTTTCCCCAAAATAAGACCTACCCCCCAAATAAGCCCTAGAAGGATTTCTATGCGTTTGTTAAATATAAACTCTACCCCAATAATAAGACCTAGTGATGGGCGTGGCTATGTAGCATATCTGCATAGCCACACCATGCATTTTGGCACAGAGAGGAAGACATCCCCTGAAAATAAGCCCTAGGATGTCTTCTTGAGAAAAAATAAATATAAGGCAGTATCTTATTTTCAGGGAAACATGGTATGATTGCCATTGCATTACCATGTGTAACAGAGATAACATTTAGTCCATTAACAAATTTCCCTCCTTTGCAAAAAAAAAAAAAAAAAGCAACTCTATAATGTTAGTTTTAAATAAGTTACATGGTTTTCTTTCGATCTAGCATTTCTTTTAGTACTTTGTAAGTTGACCGTATATATTATGATTATTCAGAAATTTTTATTTTTCTTGCTTTCTTTTTTTTTATCATATTGTCTCCTTGTTTTTTCTTCTTTTCCTGTCTTCTATTCAAGTGGTTAGGATCTCTTTATTTCATTTCCCTATAAGGGTCTAAAAGTTATATATATTCTATATCTATAGTGATTATTAGCCTGAAATTTTTAACTTGTATTCTGACTTAATAGAGTGTGTAAGGTTATCCATTGTCAAACAAGGAACCCAGAGGAAATGGTTTTAAGGAGCAATTAGGAAGCCTCTGTCCTAGGCACCAAGATATTTATATCAGCAAAGATGCCTGCATATGGCGTGTGGCAAGAAAGCAGAAAATCTCTGGCTGTACAGGGACGATTCTGGGCTTTGAAAAAGATGATGTCAGCAGTGACCACAATAAACTAAATGTCAGAAGCTTTCATCTGTTTTGGAGGTACCTATGAAGTCTCTTATTCTGATTTGGAGAAGCTTTCATCTGTTTTGGAGGTACCTCTGAAGTCTCTTATTCTGGTTCTCCCTTAAGAAAACAGAAGTTCTGGCTCAGTGCCTGTGGCTCAAGTGGCTAAGGCGCCAGCCACATACACCTAAGATGGCAGGTTCGAATCCAGCCCGGGCCCGCCAAACAACAATGATGGATGCAACCAAAAAAAAAAAAATATCCAAGCGTTGTGGTGGGCGCCTGTGGTCCCAGCTACTTGGGAGGCTGAGGCAGGAGACTCACTTGAGCCCAGGAGTTGGAAGTTGCTGTGAGTTGTGATGCCACGGCACTCTACCCAGGGGACAGCTTAAGGCTCTGTCTCAAAAAAAAAACCGAAACATAAGAAAACAGAAGTTCCATAAAAATTTCCTATTAGCCTGAGAAAATGGAGGCTTATGGGGAGTATTAATTTGATCTCTAAATACACAGGTATACCTGAGTTGTAATTTATGATTCACAGTAGGTCCATAAGTTAAAATATTATTCTTCTGATCACTCTTATCATTGTTAAATTTAAGTACTTCTGTGTGTTTTGAACAGAGTCCCCATTATGTCATAAAATTATCTATACGATCAAGGTATAGCACCTATTTTTCTGATGCATATAAATCCTAGATTTTTGAATCAGAGTACATGTAATGACAGAGATACGAAATTCCTTTTAGCCTCTTTGGAGATATGACTATCCATTTCCCAAAATAAATCATGAAAAGATCAAAAAATTAAAGTAAATTATTAAAAAATAAAATTATCTCTCAGATTGTCATGACCACTACAAGAACATTAGAATGTTTTAACTTCGGTCACCCATTTTATTTTATATATTATTGTTATTTGGTATCTTAGTCCTACCTTGTGTTATATTTGCCCAAATTAATCACTGTGTAATTATTATTTTCATTTTATAAATTCAGTGTTTGGGTAGATTCACTTACGCTTACTTGTTTTCTCTGCTCATTCTTGCTTCTTGCATCTCAGTTTTTTCTTCAGTGTGTTTTTTCCCAAAGCATATGCTTTAGATTCTCTTAGTAAGGATCAATGAAAGGTAAATTCTGCCTTCGTCTTAAGAACACCTCTGTGTTCCTCTGCATAGTTAGTGATAATTAGCTGGTTATAAATATGTCTAGGAATGGACTTTTGATTTTCAATATATTTTTTTCATAAAATAAAACACAGATTCAAAGACAAACATAGGTCTCGGTGAATTATTAAAATGTAACACTGTTAGAAACACCATTCAAATGAAGAAATAGAACTTTGCCATGCATAGACCTGTTTTTATTTAGTCTGCTTCAGACTTTTGCAACATTCTGGATAATTTCCTCAAATTTATCTTCTTCTAATTTACTAATTCTCTCTCTAGATGATATGTTTATTCTCTACCTTTATGTTACTTTGTTTGGACAGTTCCATTTGACTCTTTTCCACACCTTTCTTTTCTTTTTTTATTTTTAAAGAGAGTATCTCAGAGTATCGTGGCATCACAGCTCACAGCAGCCTCCAGCTTTTGGGCTTAGGCAATTCTCTTGCCTCAGCCTCCTGAGTAGCTGAGACTACAGGTGTCTGCCACAACACCTGGCTATTTTTTTGTTGCAGTTTGGCCGGGGCCGGGTCTGAACCTGCCATCCTTGGTATATGGGGCCGGTGCCCTACTCACTGAGCCACAGGCGCTGCCCAACATCTTTCTATAACCTTTTCTATTTTTCTCTTTTGTTTTATGGATTTTTTTCTTTTTTATGTCTTTTATCTTTTCCTATATACTAGTTGTTTACTGATTGTTTTCTACTATTTTAAATAATTCATTTATTTGTTTTATGTATGGGGTCTGGTTCACTTATTTAGTAAAATCAAGACTTCAGTGTTTATCTGTTTGAATCCTGTATCAGCTAAATTGTGGGAATGTCACTTTCCCATGCCATGAAGTGGAGTAAATAACCTAAATCTACAATTTTATTTATTTTTTATTATTATTATTTTTTTAGGCAGAGTCTCATTCTATTGCCCCAGGCTAGAGTGCTATGGCATCAGCTTAGCTCGCAGCAACCTCAGACTGCTGGGTGCAAGGGATCTTTCATCCTCCCAAGTAGCTGGGAATAGGAGCCTGCTACAATGCCTAGCTAATTTCTCTATTTTTGGCAGAGATGGGGTCTTGCTCTTGCTCATACTGGTCTTGGAACTCCTGAGTTCAAAGGGTCCTCCCAGAGTGCTAGGATTATAGGTGTGTGCCACCACACCTGGCCTCCTAGGGCTTTGGTATTAAAGGAGGAACATTTCTTTGTATTTAAAACTGGGGCCTACACAGAAACAAACCTGTACTAGTGGGTGAATTTATTTTTTAGAGTTTACCTTCATGGAGAGCTTAGCTTTCATAGGTTTCAAGGTTTATATTAGAGTGGTAGTTTTAGTTCCCTCATTTGAGCTGAGGGCCTCAATCTTTTGTCCTCATTAGGATATTAAAATTCAAGCTACTTAACTGCATTTCGGAGATGTTTACAAACTCATCTTTCCTTCTTGCAGTCGCAGCATTAGGTCATATGCCCACCTCTGTGGTTTTCAGCACCCTGCTCCTGGAAGGCACCTAGGAATTCCTCTTTCCTTTTTGCAAGCATAGTCTTAGGTGGTTAGCAATGCAATATTTACTTCTTTTTAAAAAATCAAACATTTCTAGAACTTGTTATAAGGAGATTTGACAGTTAGAAATCTTTCTATATGCAGGATTGGGGGGGAAAGTCCTATTTTCTTTGGTAATTTTGTATTTAACTCAAGTCTATTATAAGCAGTAAGATTGGGATAAAACATCGCCCAGTAAAGGATGGGAATCAAATAAGTCTTTATTGAGAAATACTTGAGTTTGGCAGTGGGGTTCCGGTTGGGAGTCTTCCTTAGAAGGAGACTGTTTTCTTGTCCAGTGTTATCTGATCCTTCTCTACAAGGAACAATGAGGCCTCCTCTATCAGCCAATTACTTAAACACATGAATACCCCAAGTTATCTGCCAGGATGATATACGTGGTGCTTTTGCAGTTCTCTGTGCCAGGTACAGTAGTAGCTCAGCAGCTTTCCCTGCCAGAGACTCTGGAGTGTGTTCCATGGTGTATTCTTCCCCTACCATCTCTCCTTCCTTTTTTCTTCATAGTGTAATTATTTAAAAGGCATTCAGTATACACTTTAGATAACATGCATCTTCCTAAACAAATACATACAAGTTTAAAAGTTTAAATTGGTAATATTTTTATAAGTAGAAGATAAGCAGCTAGGAAATTAAGGCAGAGACACTAAAAGTTAGAACCCGCAGAGAACAACAAGGAGGAAGCAAATACAGATTTGAAATGGGATAGGATGGCAAAGCTTTAAAAGAACTAAGAAACTTAAGAAATGTTTGCCTTTGTTTACTATTCTTCTTAGTGATTAGAACTTCTCAACATGTAAGCTCTTATTTTTCTATCTCCTGGAATTTCTATAAAACAAGTAATTACCTACTAATTATTAAGTAATTTATACCTTACCTACTTCCCCCTAAAATGAGATTAGCTAAAAGAAATTAAAAGAGAGTGGGAAGAATCAACATTGTTAAAATGTCCATACTACCCAGAGAAATCTACAGATTTAATTCAATCCCTATCAAAGCACCAATGTCATATTTTAAAGAACTTGAAAAAATAGTATTTCATTTT
>CAUYTI010093821.1:0-24926 GCA_963575145.1 Galago senegalensis
GATCTAAGTTTTCTTTAGTGTATATCATTTCTTTCTAATCAAGTTGTTATTTTATTTATTTTTTTAATATTTTTTGGCCGGGGCTGGATTTGAATCTGCCATCTCGGGCATATGGGGCCAGTGACTTACTCCTTTGAGCCACAGGCACCCGCCCCAAGTAGTTATTTTATTAATGGAAACAATGAACGAATATCACCCTTTAGGTCTCTTTTTATATGCCTGTGGAATTACAAAGTAGAAAGTTGAATGAAATGTAGGTTATATATTGATTTTTCTAAACTACATCTCTCTAGTTTATAAAAAAATAGAATCTTGACTAATTTTTATATTTTCTCCCATCAAGATCAGAAATTGAAACTGTGACATAAAGGTAACAAAGTCCGTTCTGAAATAAGGCTAAATAATTTGAGTCAGAGTCTATTCAAATCATCTTGGTGAGGCAACTTTTCAATACTACAGCCACAAGTCGGAAGACAGAGATGAGCATGGACATATTAAAATCGCAGTGTCCACTGCGCCTCCTAATCCTCCTAGTGGACAAATGGGGAACTGACCAGATGGTACCCAATGGGACTTCACACCTGAGGGATCAAGGGAAAAATATGCAAAGATCCTCCCCTCCCTCAAAACAAAACAACAATAACAAAAACACCCACAATAAAGGCCTAGAGGGTCTTGGCCTCTTGAAAATAAATAAATAAATAGCACTGAAAGGACGCTCTTGACCACAAAGCAAGATCTCTGAGGCTCCACGACTATCTTACAGCTGATAAAAGCTAAGAAAACCCATAGACATGCTCGCCCTAAAGGTCACTCATTCCATTTTTCTTTTAGCACTGCCTCAGTTTCCAACCCCAAATTGGAAACGAAACTAAACATGTAAACGGATAGCTGCCTAAATATCATCATCCCAAAGAAAAATGGGATGAGGAGATTCTGGTTTAAAGGGATTCTGTTAAAAAAGGAAGGCAGCGCTGTCCGCCTAAAGGTTAAGAGCCCTCGGGAGAGTGCAATGTCTTCCCTGAACAGCGTCTCTGCTCTCCCACAGGTGTTAGGTTGCACCTTCCAGTGCACACCACAGACTTTAGAAAGAAAAAAACGGGTGAAATCCCAGCTTTAAGAAAAGAGGGTGCGTTCCCACCTCCAGCGCTGCTGCAGTTCCCACGGAGCAAAGTAAACTCGCCTGAATCCAAATGATTTGTATCTGCTAAAAATGAGAGGACAAGAAAGCTAGTCACTTAGCCGCCTGGCTGTTCACCCGGTTCCCCCCCGCCCTCCCCGCGCCGCCTCGGCCCCCAATGGGTCTGTGTGTAATCAGCCGAGATGTTCCTTCGGCTTCTCCAAGCACGAGCCCAGGTGAATTCCCAGGAATTCCCAGGCAAGACCCAGAGGTCTTCCGAGGCGGTTCAGACAAACCCTTAGACAACAGTCTTCTCTGAAATCTAAATTTAGAAGCTTTTCTGCGAGCCTGAGCCTAAGACTCGGGGACTGATACCCCTGGTCTGCACTCCCACGCCCATCCTCCCCTCCCCCAGCTCCAGCCCAGCCTGTCAGACGCCCCGGCCGTCCCCGCTGTGCTCGGCCCGAGCACAACGAGGCCCACGCGGGGAAGGCGCGGGCACAAACGCCTCCCCCTCGCGCCGAGACCGCCGGACAAAAAGGACCCGCCGTGGTGGGGAGCGGGGAAGGGGGCTGAGCCTCGGCTGCTCCCGCCCCCAGGCCGGAGCTAGCCCCTGGCCTCCTCCCCAGACACAGACGGACAAAAGGACCGACAGCCTGCGACCCAGAGTGGGTCTAGGAACCCCACATCCACTGCCTGGCCCCGGAGGAAGGCCTCGGGGTCTTTTTACCCGGCGCCTCGGCTTCGCTGCGCTCCGGGTCCCTGGGCCCCGCCTCCAGACAGACGGACCGCCGGACAATGGGCCCCGGGCCGCAGCTTTGGCCAGCCGGACCGGGGCTCTCCGGGACTTGGACCCTGGCGGGCGGAGGGCGGCTCCAGGCCGAGCCAGTGGCGGGGATCAGAGGGGCGGCGCTGCAGACGGACAAAGCCAACAACAGACAGACAGACGGAGGGGGAAAAAAGATGGCGACGCGGGCGGCGGGAGCGCGCTGCTCGTGCACTCGCAGCGAGTGGGGCGCGTGCACGAGCCTCTCCTCCCTCCCTTCTACAGCCTGGTCCCCCTCCCCTCTCCCTAGGCGCGCGCCGGGAGCTGTGGGCGGGGCCTGGGGAGTAGGGGGTCCTGGAAGGCGGGACTTAAGGAGCATCCAATCACTGACGCTTGAGGGGGTCGCGCCGGCATCCTAGAGCTCAGATCGCCAGCCTCTTACCCTCCTCGGTATTTCTTGGGTCCTCTCCACTCTTCAGGTCCCCTAAACCTTCCTGGACACGTAAACTCTACCTTGACTATCAGCCCTGATCCTGGTTTCCGACCCCACCATCGAGTTGAGCCACAAAACCCACATCCCCGAACCACAGTTCTACCGCAGACTCCCCTTCTCCTTAGCTCAGCTTAGCTCCCTTCTCCCCGCCACCGTGGCCAACCCTCACCTTTTCATTCCCCCACACCTCAGGTTTCTTCAGTTCCAGAGGCATTTAATGTGACCATAGGTAGGGCCAGGGGCCTTTGTAGGAGGGGCTAAGTTCAGCTGTCCGAAGCTCAGGAGAAAAATCTTGCAAAGGAAAGAATTTTGAGATTATTTTGGGCATTTAGTTCCCTAACATAATTCTCATTAAAACAGCTGTAGACCCAAGGGCAGGGAAACTTGTAGCACTGTTGCCACTTAAAGGTATTTGGGGCAAATGAACTCAACTTCTGATAAAACACCTCCTCCTGGCATCGTCCTCCACTCTGTTTTCCTGTTGCCTTCCTTTCCTTCCTCTCATTCTGTCTTTCTTGTGGAATGCTAAGCCTGTCTCTGACGTCGCCGCCAACTTAAGAAGCCGGGAACGTAGTGGAAAGATGAGATCTGGTAATCGAAGATGCACCTTTGAGTCCCATCTCTGCCAAACTGACTAGCCTGTTGACTTTGGGTAGGTCACTTCCGTATTATGGGCTTCTGTTTCCTAACATGTAAAATAGATAATGATGTAACAATTTCTGGCTCCTCTCATAGGGTTGTTAATGGCACTTAAGTAAAATGAATTTCTGAAAGCATAATGCAAATATTCCTTATTATTACTGGCCTCACAAAGGCAGAACTAATGAGGATGCTGGCTCTTGCTGATATAGTGACAAGTCCTGGTATTTGCATAAAGCATTTTTTTTTTTTTTGAGACAGAGCCTCAAGCTGTCCCCCTGGGTAGAGTGCTGTGGCATCACAGCTCACAGCAACCTCCAACTCCTGGGCTCAAGCGATTCTCCTGCCTCCACCTCCCAAGTAGCTGGGACCACAGGCCAAATGCCACAAAGCCCGGGTTTATTTATTTATTTATTTTTGGTTGCAGCCATCGTTGTTTGGCGGCCGGGGCTGGATTCGAACCCACCAGCTCAGGTGTATGTGGCTGGTGCCTTAGCTGCTTGAGCCACAGGCGCCAAGCCTGCATAAAGCATTCTTGCAAATTGTCCTTCCCCCAAATCTTAATGAGATGATGTTACTGTCCGCTTGTGTTTAATGTGATAGAATGCCTGTATTGAAGGATCTTGGTTCTTCATACGGTAAGTCTATGATAGCTCATTCATTAATTCTCTCATTATTTATTGTAACTGGTATATTAAGATGGGAATTATTTAACTTCAGTCCAGGAAACGATAGGCAGGGGTCCTCAAACTTTTTAAACAGGGGGCCAGTTCACTGTCTCTCAGACCGTTGGACTGTGGGCCCCCGGATGAGTCGGCTGCTAAGCAGGACAGACAGCGGCAACAAAAACACCTGGCAGACTGGATAAATGTCCTAGGCGGGGCCGTATGTGGCCCGTGGGCCGGTAGCTTGAGTATGCCTTCGATAGAGGATTAAACATCATACTATAACAGTAACAATTTCATAACTCATCTGAGGAATTACTGAGAACAAGACATTCTCCTGGCTGGCCTGGAAATCTCTTGTGACTTAATTTCAGTTGAGAATGTAATTTCTAAGGAGCTGGAAAATCGCATATTCTCATCCAACCAGCAAGTTTTTAGGCTGTTCTCTGTAAGACTGCAAGACAGAATAAATATGGCTTTGTTATATGTCATTTTAAGGTTGACTTAGTTGACATTTTCAACAGGAAAAGTAGCTAACAGGTAAAGTTAGCCTCCAGTGAAATTTCCTGGACTCACTGTTAAGTTACTGTGTAAAGTGGGTAGCTTGTTCCATATTCTTGAGTTGCAAATAAAATGGGATAATGCTATTCTTTTTTTTTTTAATATCACCATGAGGAATAATGCTGTTCTTGTAACCTTCCTTTGCTCTACAAACATCTCTGAGGTGTTGTCACGCAGGGGTACAAATAATGAAAAAAATATTAAGGAATTAGCTTATTTTAAGCTAGTCATGGTAGCTGGCACGTGTAGTCCCAGTTATGAGGAGGCTTAGGCAGGAGGATCACTTGAGCTCATTAAGTTAAAGCACAATGTAGTGAGAACTCATCTCTAAAGAAAAGATTTCCTCTGCTCTCACCTAAAATTGTTCTAGATTTAGAAGACTTTTTTTTGCGGTTTTTGGCCGGGGCTGGGTTTGAAACCACCACCTCCAGCACATGGGGCTGGCGCCCTACTCCTTTGAGCCACAGGTGCTGCCCTTAGAAGACTTTTTAATTGAGTTTTTCAGCTTTGCTTTTACTTCTCAGTTCCTCAATCTGTTCACAGAGTTATGCTATTGTTTGCCACTTCAAGCATATTAACTTTCCCCTTAAAATATCTTTGTAATCCATTTTGTATTTATTAACTCCTACAATGACCTTGGGCTTTACATTCCAAAAGTAATAGTAGGACAATTTTAAGAACTTCATACTTTCAAAAAAATTAAAGTAGCCAGGAGAGGTGGCTCACACCTGTAATCCTAGCACTCTGGAAACTTGAGGCTGGTAGATTGCCTGAGCTTAGGAGTTTGAGACCAGCCTGAGCAAGAGTGAGGATCCATCTCTAAAAATACCTGGGTGTCGTGGCAGGTGCCTATAGTTCCAGCTACTTGGGAGGCTGAGGCAAGTCTCCTGTCTCAGTCTCCCAAATAGCTGGGACCACAGGTGCCTGCCACAACGCCTGGCCATTTTTTAGTTGCAGCCATCATTATTGTTTGGCAGGCCCGGGCTAGGGATTTGAACCCGCCACCCTAGGTGTATGTGGCTGGCGCCTTAGCCACTTGAGCCACAGGCACCGAGCTGAATTGTACATTTTTAAAGTGAGTCTCATGGTACGTATATTATACCTTAATAATTTTTTTTTTTGAGACAGAGTCTCACTTTGTCGCCCTTGGTAGAGTGCCATGGCATTATAGCACACAGCTACCTCAAACTCTTGGGCTCAAGGAGTCCTCCTGCCTCAGCCTTCACAGTAGCTGGCACTACAGGCACATGCCTAGCTAATTTTTCTATTCCTCCTGCAATTTTTCTATTTTTTGTAGCAATGAGGTCTTGCTCTTGCTCAGACTTGTTTCCAACTCCTTGCCTCAAGCAATCCTCCCACCTCAGCTACCCAGAGGCTAGGATTACAGGCATGACCCACTGTGCCCAGCATTTTTAAATACTCTTTAATAATTTAAAAATGTTTCTTATCTGGAGAGGAAGAGTCTGTACAAAAAACATGTCTGACTGATTTTGGCTTGCAAGACTATTACAGACCTTTATTCTCTCTGGTTCAAACGCTGTACCAGGTTTTAGTTGCAGCCACTAGTAATAATCATTTACACTAAAAAGAGTACCTGTTAGGTACCAAAGCAATGTTATATGTTAATTTTCATCCCAAAAGAGAAACAGAATTTTCAAGTGAAGCAATGTCAGATTCTTTTATTATGTTTAGTTTCTGACTGAAACTTGTCTGTTCAGCCAGAAAAAGGGATATTGTTTTGAAGAACAGGCCAATGTGGTACAATCCACAAGTGATATGTTATGGGATCTAAATAATTAGACACACGGGTTGTGCTAAAATCAGGACACAAAGGTGACTGTTGAATCCTGAGTAGAAAGCAATTTTTCTAAATAAATCATGTCACTTTTAGTTATATGGGGCCCAATGACACTTTTAATTCATCTTTATTTTCATGGTTTGAACAACGTTGTAATAATGTCAAGAATCCCAACTGTTATCTAAACACACTGTGCCATGGAGAGCTTGAGGAAAAAGAAACTTTCGTACAATGGTGGTAGTGGTGTAAATTAATACTTCCTCTTTCAAGGGTGATTTGGCAATTATCTATTAAAAATAAAGGCTCAGCACCTGTGGCTCAAGCGGCTAAGGCGCCAGCCACGTACACCTAAGGTGGCGGGTTCGAATCCCCAGCCCGGGCCTGCCAAACAACAATGATGGCTGCAACTAAAAAAATGGCCGGGCGTTGTGTTGGGTGCCTGTGGTCCCAGCTACTTGGGAGGCGGAGGCAGGAGACTCGCTTGAGCCCAGGAGTTGGAGGTTGCTGTGAGCTGTAATGCCACAGCACTCTACCCAGGGGAACAGCTTGAGGCTCTGTCTCAAAAAAAAAAAAAAAAAAGTGACATTCATGGCTTGGTGCCTGTCGCAAGTGGTTAAGGTGCCGGGCACATACACCTAGGCTGGTGGATTAGAACCCGGTGCAGGCCAGCTAAACAACAATAACAATGGCAACAAAAAAATAGCTGGGCTTTGTGGAGGGTGCCTGTATTCCTAGCTAGGAGACTGAGGCAAGAAAATTGCTTAACCCCAAGAATTTAAGGTTGCTGTGAGCTGTGACGCCATGGCACTTTACCCTGGGTGACAGCTTGAGACTCTGTCTCAAAAAAAAAGTGAAAGTTCTATATGCCCCTGCTTTCTTGGTAAATATGTTTGTTTTTCAGGGAGTGTTGACATTCAAGGACGTGTCTATTGAATTCACTATGGAGGAGTGGGCCTGCCTGGACCCTGCTCAGCAGCATTTGTATCGGGAAGTCATGTTAGAGACCTACAGAAACCTGGTCTTCCTGGGTGAGGACAACTTATATACACAGTTCCAGGTCTATACTAAACAATTGATATTCTCTCTACGTAGAAGGTTTTCATTCAGTTTATTCATTGACTGAGTATCAGGTTCTTGTTTCTATGGAAAACTTGAGGATATCTTGGTATAGAAAAGAAAAATTGGAGTTGTTTTATTTTGGCATTAATCTTACCTTTTTTGAGCTGGTTTATATCCTCCACTAGATTAATGGAAATTTCAGAAATTTCATGGCCTAGATATACTCATACCTTTAAGTCTGATTTCTAACACCAAATTTTATTTCAGTAGTTTTGGTAGTGGAGGAGTTAGGAATGTTCCAACTTTAAATACTTTTTGAAGATTCTGAAGTTTCTGCCCAGAAATCTGTTTGGGATTATTATTTCAGGATCTTCTAAAATGTCCTTCTCTCTCTACTTCACCAAGGCATTAGATTGCAAATTGAAGAATCCCAATTTTTTTTCTACTAAAACAGGTCTTGCTGTCTCTGAGCCAGACCTCATCACCTTTCTGGAGCAAAGCAAAGAACCCTGGAAGGTGAAGACACAGCAGACACTACTCAAGCACCCAGGTAGGTTGGAGTGAGTGAAGCAGGTAACACTGGTCAGAGGTCCAAGTTCTGCGAGGAAACCACACAATACAGTGTGAATAGGGAAGCTCAGCTTAATCAGAATTTTTTTCTGAGAGGCTTGGGTTTCTTTCCCAAGTCATCTGTCTTCTTGTTTTCATTATTTTTTAATTTTTATTTTCTTATACATAAAGAGTCTCACTCTCTTGCCTCACACTAGAGTGCCATGACATCAGCCTAGCTCAGAGCAACCTTAAACTCCTGGTGTCAAGTGATTTTTTGAATTCAGCCTCCAAATTGCCAGGACTACAGTTTTCTCTATATTGCCTGGCTGTCGTGACCCATCGAGCTCCTATGGCCCTGGTCTCGGTTAGCGCAGGAAGGAACCAGGCGAGAGGTGGATTAGAAGTACAAACTTGTGGCTCGGCGCCTATAGCTCAACCGGCTAAGGCGCCAGCCACGTACACCCAAGGTGGCGGGTTCGAATCCCCAGCCTGGGCCCGCCAAACAACAATGACGGCTGCAACCAAAAAATAGCCGGGCGTTGTGGCAGGCACCTGTGGTCCCAGCTACTTGGGGGGCGGAGGCAGGAGACTCGCTAGAGCCCAGGAGTTGGAGGTTGCTGTGAGCTGTAATGCCAAGGCACTCTACCCAGGGGGACGGCTTGAGGCTCTGTCTCAAAAACAAACAAACAAACAACAAAAAAAAAAACAAATGCATAACCGACTCCTAACAGGGAAAGGAAGTCTAACTAATGAAATTAAACTCAAAGAAGAAAGATGAACTCCGCTAATGATTAATGTTTGACTTAATAGAACAGCGGGACATGGAGTTGGGTAGTCGCCTGGAGGGTTCCAGCGCCAGACCCCTGGAAGGGCAGAACAGTGGAGAAGCAATTTCAGCTCCTCCCCACCTCCAGCTCCTCTTTGGGGAAACACAATTATTAATTGCTCTGAAATGCCCACTGCTTTGCTTCAAAGTAGACATTTCCTCAGCTGCTCTCTGATCTCTTGCCCTGAAAATGACTTCCAGTGTGAAATAGATGCTTCTGTTGAAATCACATCCATGCCTGGCACCCACCCTGGTGATGTACCAGCCTTTCACAAAAGCCAAATCTGCCCAAATCCACACAGGTGAACAGAGATCCTGCCGTTCCCTGCCCCTCCTCACGAGGAACGCAGCCCAGGACCATGAGTCAGGGTCACCAGGGCTTCCAGAGGAATGGACACAGAGCTCGGAGGGGTCTCAGGAGGGGCAGTGCCTGCAGGTGAGCTCTGCCTGGGGTCTTGCTCCATGGGGCAAAAGGATACTCCCCACCGGCCCCCTCTGCGATGCCCTCGGCTTCCTTCTCCACATCTTTTTCCTGGGTTTCGTGGAGCCCTGAGTGTGTGTCAGACCCCGGGACAGCTGAGGACGGTAAAATCCAGGCCCTGCTGTGCACAGGAGCACTGGACAGGCTGTCAGGCAGTGGACAGTTGGGCACAATGGCATGGTGGAGGGGAGAGGGACTTTCTTTTTCCCCAGAGACAGATGTCTGTGTGATGGCCACATAATCCCCATTTTAGACTCCCTTGTGCTTAACTCCACAGTCTTTAAAATAATGTAATCTCTAGGACAGTGGTTTCCCCAAATCCTATTGACCTGTGAGTTGGATAAGAATTGATCTCATTTGTGTCTGAATGAATGAATGTTGTCTGTGCAAGCAGCAGACTTCAGGGCTGCACTGGTCCACAGCGTGATAAAGCAAATGCCTGCTTGGTGCTCACAGACTGGCCTAGGTGGCCTGCCCTCCCTCTCTAACGGGGGCCTCAAGGGTCTGGGTGCTGGGAGAGGGGAGCAGATGCCGGAGGCCTCTGTGCTTGTTTGCAGATTGCCCTGAGGCCTTGCAGAGAGTGTTTCTGATCTGCTGCTCCTCCTGGGACTAAATATTTGGTCACAGCGGCAGGAGAGAATTCCATCAGTGGACAGGTCTATCTTGAAGGCTCAGGGTTTTTTAGCGCCTTCCCACGAGGCCACCCCTCTGGCAGAGCCAGCATCTCTCACTGACAGATACCCACCCATAACATTAAGCAGTCCCTGGGACTTGCTGGAAGGCAAGAAAACGCAGTGACACAGGGCGGGGTGAGAGGCTGTGTGCTGGGGGAGGCAGCATCTGTCTGCCAGGTCAGGGTGAGGCCTGCGTGTGTGCACTGCAGTGGGGGGGAGTGAGTATGTGTGTTTATGTGTGTTTAAGTGTGTTTGTGTGTGTCTGTGTTTACAGGTGTGCTTGTATGTTTGCATATGTTTCCGTGTTTGTGTGTCACTGTGTGTGTGCATGCTCCCCTATAATATGAAGATGATGTTCCTGCCCACTGCTGCCCACCACACCCTGTTCTCCAAGGCAGCTCATCAGCTCCCGTGCTCCCCTTCCTGGTAATGTGTCTCTGCTCCCGTCTCTTTGCCAGGGACGAGCCATCCACTTCCAGGCAGCCTCCTCTCCTTCTCTCTTTCCTTCCTCCTAACGGGGTGCTCCTGAATCTACTCTCTCCGTCTACTTTGTGCTGCTAGTGGCCACTGTGGCCTCTCACAAGCCTGGTCAGCAGCCCAAGGCCATGTCCAATGTCTGATAATATCCCCTCAGAGGGCTGTGGTGGGAAAGATTGTGTGTCCACAGCCTGGCAGAGGTCCGCCTACACCTGCCCTCCAGCCTTGTGTGGGACACTGCTGCTGTCCTTCTGTCACCAGCACTGTGCCGTGAGCCACAGACAGCACCGTGGACCAATTTTGACCCTCCTCCACCTGTAGCTCTTGCCCTTCTAGGACTGGGACAGGGACCAAGGTGATGTCAGCCTCATAGCGTGAATTCTTTCTCTGAAAACCCTTCCCTGGTGGTGCCTTCCAATGACATATAAGGTTCCACACTTTGGACTCTCTTACAGTCCTGCTCTAGTCCACAGGTGAGCACCTGAGCCTTTAGGACAACCCTGGAACTCCCTGGGACATTTTGCATGGAGCTGTGGTACAGAACACGGCATTTGTGTTGTCAGAAGACCTCCTCAAGTCCAGCCAGGAGTCAGCCTGGAAGACCAGGCTGACACTCAGGGTAGCAGAGAGGAGAGGCAGAGAGGGGACTTCTGGGCACAGATACCTGAATCCCTGAGCCCTCCTCCACCACCCTGGGTCCATGTGGACCCATCCACATCCCTTTTGGGCCACAGTGACCAGGGGGAGGCAGGGTAGAGCCTCTGAGGGGGACCCATGAGTAGGGTAAAGTTAGAGAAGCCTTGGGACCCAGTAATATACATCATAATTGGTCCCAAGGGCAGGTAGATTTAAAAAGAATAAAAGAGCATGACCTTTGCCACTTTTCTTGCAGAAATGGAAGAATGGGAGAGCAAGGCTGCCCCCCCAGATAGAGCCTGTGAGTGTCTGGAGCATTGGCCCCAGGCTGCTGTCTGTGTTCTCTGCAAGGTCAAGGGTGAGCAGAAAAACAGCAGAATGGAGTCATATTGACTTGAAAATGTTATTATCTTCAAAAAGACAAGCATCATGTGGGAGAGAATCAGGCTGCTCCTGTTCACCCACAGGACAACATTTTAACCTAGACTTGTCTGAGTCCCAGGAAGCCCCTCTCCACAGAGGTCAGCAAGAAAAAAAGGCTTTGGTGCATTGCCATTCTGACATCTGGGGCAACCAGCAGCTCTGAACGTGTGTCTACTTCCCCAGATTCTCGGGATAGAAACCCAACTTCTTTTTTTATTTTATTTATTTATTTTGAAGACAGAGTCTCACTTTGTTGCCCTTGGTAGAGTGTGGTGGCATCACAGCTCACAGCAACCTCAAACTCTTGGGCTTAAGCAATTCTCTTGCCTCAGCCTCCCAAGTAGCCAGGACTTACAGGCGCCCACCACAATGCCCAGCTGGTTTTTGTTGTTGTTCTTTTTGTAGTTGTCATTGTTGTTTAGCAGAGCTGGGCCGGGTTCCGACCCACTAGTTCTGGTGCATGTGGCTGGCACCCTAACCACTGAGCTACAGGCACCCCAACCATTTAGCTATAGCCAGAAACCCAACTTCTGACCTTTCAAGATCCCAGCTTCTAACTTTGACGTGCTAAAAAGTAATTCAGCATTTTGGGGTCCAAAACAAAAAATAGATACACAAACCCTAAGAGTGAGCAAGACACAGGCAATAGAAGGGGTGCCCCAAACCATGAGGTGGTGTAGTCACAGAGTAGTGGCCCCTGAACTGAATCTGGTCTCAAGTCACCAAAAAACAAATATGAATTTAAATGGCTGGGCACGTGGCTCATACCTGTGATCCCAGCACTCTGGGAGGCCAAGGCAGATGAATTGCTTGAGCTCAGGAGTTTGAGATCAGCCTGAGCAAGAATGAGACCCAGCCTCTACTAAAAATAGAAAAACTAACCAGGTGTTATTGCAGGTGTCTGTGGTCCCAGCTACTTGGGAGGCTGAGGCAGGAGGATCACTTGAGCCTGAGAGTTTGAGGTTGCTATGAACTATAATGCCTCAGCACTCTAGCCCAGGCAACAGAGTGAGACTCTGTCTCAGTAAAAATAAAAAAAATAAATAAAAGAATTTAAATGCATTTAGACTGGGCAAGAGGGTCCATTTCCACCCACACCATATGTCTCTCTGTGGCCCTAGTCCAGTAGCCACTCTCAATCACTTCTGACTCCTGCAGATATCTGAGTGTGAGAGTGCTGGAGATCTAAACACAAGTGGTAGAGACTCACTTCAGTGGGCTTAAATTAATAATATGATATCTAGAAATGGATGTGGACACAGGGTGAGGGTGACTCCTACTGTATTCCTGTTGACCTCCAAAATTCACTGAGTTTCATTTAGATAGTAGTTCTGCCTCCCCCGTGTGACCAGTGTGGCAGACCAAGGTTCTATGGTTAGATGCCGTGGTTAGATGCAGTGATCTGACCTCTGTCTCGGTCAGTGCTCCCTGCCTCTTTAAAAAAATGATGGCCCTGGGCAGTGCCTATGGCTCAAGGAGTAGGGCACCGGCCCCATATACCAGAGGTGGCAGGTTCAAACCCAGCCCTGGCCAAAAACTGCAAAAAGGGGGGGGGGCCACTTTGCTGCAGGAGCGGTGGGGATTTTTTCAAAGGGGCTTTGAGATCTATTTGCACAAAGGATTTTAATGAAAAGGTCACCAGAATACAATGTAAACTCCAGGGAATTTTGTTTTTAAATTGATTCACAGGTCTACACTTGCCAAGGTGAGTCAGCAGCCAGCCAGTGACTGCATTGTGAACGGAAATTATACAACTTCTGAGGATAAATTGTGTTGTTCTAATGGAGCTTAGCCATGAATTGAACTGATTCAGTTTTCCCTCTGACTGGCTATGAGATTCAGCCTGCTAAGAACAGAGTCCCGACAGGACTCACACCACCTCCGCCAGGACACCGGCCACAGAGTCCCGGCTCACCCAGGAGCACACACCTACCTTGCACCTGCTCGTTGATGACTTTCCTGCATTCTGTGTCCAAGACTTGAATCTGGTAAAAGCTGCACTGAGCAGTGGGAGGGGTCAGGTGCAAGGAAGAAGAGCTGAGGTCCCCCGTGGACTTGCTACCTGCCAGGTTTTTGGTCAGTGCCATCACTTTGGGGTCAACATCTTGTTATGGGATGAAGAGGGTCTGGCCACCCATCACTGTCAGCCAAATGCAGAGATGGGGATCAGGTCCAAACAAGCTTTATTGTCATAAAATCCAGAAATTCTGGGGAACAGTAAAAGTAGCCTCTCAATTCTGTTCTGACTCAGTTACAATTCTAATAACTTTTATAATGGGATACAAAAAGGAAAAAAAAACCTAGAAAATTTAACTTTGATAGGAAGTGACATCAAAATAGTCTCCATTCTAATGAGGCAAGCTGTTTAAACGACAGATAGGTGATTTTCACCTTAACAAAACATCTAGGAGAATCATCAGAGAAAACATATCATCAGAGTAACGTTTACCAACATCACAACACCTGTTTCTCTGTGTGATGACCTCCTTGGTCTCCTGAGACAAACACCCTCACAATCGTGGAGAAACGGTAACTGGATAATCAGGGCAGGTATGTGGGGAAGGTTGTAGACAGGTCAGCGGTCTGCTTCAGCTCAGCCTCTCAGACTCCGGCCTGCAGCTGCTTTTCTGGCTCCAATCTGGGGCCCTACTGTGCTTCACACTGACATCTAATTGGCTTCAGATTCTCGCTGGGATTTAGAGCAGAAGGAAGCCTTGCATGGGAAGCAGGGCTATGGGAGATCAGAGACAAGTGTGCCCAACCTCGTAACTGGGCAGGGAGCCAGCCCTGGGTGCAGAGGGGCTGGGAAAGCAGAGGCATGGCAGGTGCTCCCCAGAGGGGAACGTCTTTGGGGAAAGTGGGGCTCTAAAGAGAATGTACGGAGCTAAACCAGGTGACCAGGCTTTCGGGCATGACCCTGGGCCTCTGACATGAGCACCTGAGTGCTTGTCCTGTTCTTATGGGTGATGGTCACTGTCTGGGCAGATGTCCAGAAGGAATAGCAGAAGTCCCGAGTTTCTGCTACCTGTGGAGTCTACAGAGCCACAGTGAAGTGACGCCATGGACACCGCGGGCTGCATGCTATCCTTGGGCCGCTGGGGGTATGACTCAGGCATGCCTGCAGTCCTTGGGCCCCTAGGGGTATGACTCAGGCATGCCTGCAGTCCCGGGGGAATCTGACGGGTAGAAGCCAAGAGCCAAGGAGTAATCCTTCCAGGTCCCTGTGATGCATCAGATTCTCGCTGGGATTTAGGCAGAAGGAAGCCTTGCATTGGAAGCAGGACTATGGGAGATCAGAGACAAGAAAGTACAGATGGAGTTAACAAGGCCTCTCTTTCCTGGTACCAGCTCAGGGACACTGAGGGGAGGCAGGTGTGTACCAAGACTGCATCGTCTCCTAAGGGGACCACCTGGAGCAGAATTGGGCAGGAGCAGCAGCCTGAGACCCCACCTCACTGCGGGAAGAATCTAAGGCAGTGGTTCTCAACCTTCCTAATGCTGCAGCCCTTTAATATAGTCCAAAGGGGTCACAACCCACAGGTTGAGAACCGCTGATCCAAGGGGACTCAACTGAGTCCACCCACTTGGCAAGGAGCTCTCCTCACAAATCAATCAAGTTCCAAATGAGTTTTTCTAGCAGAGCACACAGAGACCATTCTTTTTTTTTTTTTTTTTGAGACTGTGCCGCCCTCGGTATAGTGCCATGTAACTCTTGCCTCAGCCTCCCAAGTAGCTGGGACTACAGGTGCCCAACACAACGCCCGACTATTTTTTGGTTGTAGTTGTCATTGTTATTTAGCTGGCCCAAGTCGGCTTCGAACCCGTCAACTCCGGTGTATGTGGTTAGTGCTGTAACCACTGTGCTACGGGCGCCCGGCCAGGCCAATAGCTGCCTAATGTCTGTCAGAGGCCCTCTTATTGTTTTTTAAGATGAAATCAGTCTGAGAAGGCGGATTGAGCCCCTATGTGCCCTGCCTCTGTGTCTGCTTACAGGTCTGGGCCCACACTGGTACTAGAGGGAAAATTAGCCACATATGAAAAGCAAGGAGCCAGAAGAGGTGGGGTCCAGAGGGTTAGTCCTCCCCAGGATGGAGCTGCAGGACTGGAGAGCTGTGTGAGCAGGGGCTGGGAGCACAGGGAGGTGACCGGGAGTCCCAGGAAGAGCAGCAGCTCACAGCCCTGTCAGCTTTCTGGGTGAAACTCTGAGGCTTTTAGAAAAGCCCATTATTAGGGCATATGAACAGAAAAGCTAAGTGGCTGAGTTGGGTTTTGGCAGAGAAGAACTGGAAAGGATTTGAGTTTAAGCATTTAAAACAATGAGCTTTCAAAGATTGGTCCAGGCAGTCTGCATGGATACTTTCTGCAGGAAGACGTTGTCTCCAGCCACACTGCAGGCACCAGGCTGCCACTTGGCTCCCATTGACAACTGAGGGCATGCCAGGTGGCCAGCGTGCAGGGAAGTCTGTGGAGATGCCTCCAGGATTCAGTCCTCCAAATGTGCCCTCCAGGTGGTGACCACTCTGGACAACTCTGTACCCTGAGCCAGGTCTGAGAGCAGAGCCGGCTACATCTCAGCTAGGACATAGACACGGGGGCTGTGTCGTCCCCTCCAGTGAGGGAGCGCAGGGCAGAACACCCCACTGCAGAGCTCTGTCTGTGAGCTCCTGCCCCCTGGGAATGAGTTATCCCAAAAAGTCTGGAGGGTTCACAACAGACACTACACAGCCTTAATATTTGTAAGGAAAAAGGAAAAAAGTTGACAGAATTAAATAGTGGCTGTTTGAGGAAATAATAATAAAAATTTTTGGCAACATAAGTCTGGTCACTGTTGGAGTCTCAATGGCTGAGACTTTGTCAACCTTTCCATTATGGAACCAATTTTTCAGGGTTTATAACTTGGAAGTAAAAATGTGCTCTAGGCAGAAACCTGGCACACAAGGTCTCTGTCCAGGGAGAGAAACCCGAACAGATTTGTTCAGATCAGTTTGGGAGTTGTTAAAAAAAAAAAAAAATGGCGCCTGTGGCTCAGAGGAGTAGAGCGCTGGCCCCATATGCTGGAGGTGGCGGGTTCAAACCCAGCCCCAGCCAAAAACTGCAAAAAAAAAAAAAAAAAAAAAAATCCTGAGAGTGCAGATGGGTCTGGCACTGGGGCAAATCACCTAATTTTGGCTGCAGAAAAGTTAGCAATGGGGGAAATGTGAGGAGAGACCTGGCCCAGGAAGCACAGCCTGGTGCTGTTTACCTGGCAGTGTCTGGGAGTGAGTTGAATTCCCAGGGCAGAGTCCCAGTTGTTGAAGAGTAAGGGAGGTGGGTCTTCTCCTCTAGCAGGAATGCAGAAGTGATGTGAGGCTCCAGGAACTAAACCCAGCTTCCCAACCTTCCCAAGGGAATTCGCTGACCTGGGCTCCAAAGCTTTCTTGGTGCCGACTGTCCTCCCAGGGCTGAGGCACCTCCGCAGGCCCCAGAAGAACCCCTTTGCTTAGTAAACAGGCATCCATCCAAATGGGGGGCCTGCTTCTCCATCATCAGATTCCCCCTCTGTTTCTCAGAGGCTTGATAAACAAGGTTAGCTAGATTCCTGCCCCAATGCAATTTTCAAGGTCTGGCAAATAATCAAATGAAATGAAATCTCATCTCTTTAATAAGGTCATCAGTATCACTAATAGGCCAGCGGTGTCTTCCTGATAGAACTGTTGATTCATCAGCAGACGTGGACGCCCTTCCATCGACTATCTGTAATTACAGGGTGCAGACAGAGATGGCCGTGAGCTGGGGTGGTGTTATGTCAGTGACTTCAGGAAGTCCTCAGTTCCAGGAGATGTGGTCCAAACTCTCAGCTGGGTTTGGTCAGGATCCTCCCTGCTTCCCATGGCCCAGTTTAGCAGTTTACAAACAATCTGGTTTTTTTTTTCTTGTGGGAGATTTGGAAAATATTGAAGAAAAAGGATAAGAAAAATAAAGCTGCTTCATTTGTTTGTAACCTGTATTTAGCCAGGATAAACATTTTTGAAATTGTCACCCAATTATTTCTCAAAGCTACAGACCCAAATGTTTTACAAAAATTGAGATTGCATTACATATTTTTACACTGTGGCTTATTTATTTAGCAGTATAGTAGGTGCATTTTCCTGTCTCAATAGATATTCTTAGACATAGGCACACACAAAACCTCGACTCAGCATAACAAAAGCTATCCATCCATGTATCAAAAACATTTTTACCCCCTTTTTTGAGACAGAATCTCACTCTGTTACCCTGTATAGAACGCTGTGGTGTTATAGCTCACTGCAATCTCAACTCTTGGGATCAAGCTATCCTCTTGCTCAGCCTCCGTACCTAGGACAACAGGCGCCTAGCACAACGCCTAGTTTGTTTTTACAGACAGAGTCTCACTCTTGCTCAGGCTGGTCTCAGTGTCATGAGCTCAGACAATCCACTGCCTTAGCCTCCCAGAGTACTGGGATTACAGGTGTGAGCCACTGTGCCCAGCCCCCTCTTAATATTATAAGATTAAAAAATAATAAAAAAACACATACAGAAAATAAAAAGAACATCTAAAAATTAATTTCGTAACACTCCCTTGTACAGATTTCAAAATATTCCATTTATGAACAAATTGTTCTTATCTTTTGCCATCATAAAAAAATTCATTTTTGAGTGTCCTCACATGTAAATACTTTTGTACACTTCTATTTTCTTAAAATAGGCCTCTGAAAGTCTCCAAAAATGGCTGTGTCAAAGGATGAAACTATTACAAATTGTCAGATTGCTTTGACACAAAGTCAGACCCACTGGGCCCACTATCTACAGCATAAAATACTTCTGCTCCAGATGAAGTTCTTGGTAGATCGGTGTGGCTAGAGCTTCTCTTTTTCCCGCTTCCTACATGGCAGTAAGAATAACAAATATTAGTCTGCTTTTATTGAATGCTTACTCTGCCAGGTACTGAACTGAGCCCCCTTTCCCTGTGTGATTGTCACAAGCTTGTGAGGAAAGCCCGATTTTCTCCTCACTAGTTGGCAATATTTCTTCACAATTCTTCCTTCCCTCTCTTTCCCTGTCCTAGTTCCCTGAGTGCAGCTCACACCCTGTTCTGCTGCCTTTGGCCATGGCCATGTGACTTGATTGGTGGATGTGACAGGTGCAGGTACATGCCAGAGGCTTTGAATGTGTCTGCCAGGTTCCAAATCCTTGTCTTCCACTCCTGGGATCACCAAAAAAAAAAAAAAAAAGAATGTGCCCCAGTTAGCCATGGGTCCCAGAATGAAGAGATTCATGGGACACACAGGAGCCCAGATCTCACACTGCACCCAAGCCAGTCAAGGCCAGCCAAGGAGTAGCTTGCAAATCTGTGAGGGAGGTGTCAGTGACTGTGATGGTAAGGCAGAGCTCTGGGGGATGTTTGTTACACGGCATCAGCACAACAAAACCCGATTAGAAGATTCAGATGAAGAACACAAAATTTAGACAGTGGAAGTAATTTGGCCAAAGTTTCAGAGGAGTAAATGGGAAGCATGATTAAAACTCAAGTCCACCTTAGTTCTGGAGGCAGTATTGCAAAGTGGTTAGTGCACACAAGCTGGTAACGCACATGGCGTGGCATAGAGATTATAACCTTCAGTGTGCTGGCTGGAGTCCTAGGGATTTTCACGATGGCTGACACAGCTGCAGACCCAAGGTCCTGCTTCACTGTAGGAGAATAGATGAGGTGACAGACACGGTCACAGCAGAGCTTGGGAAAAGCTGCACAGAGCACCCAGGCCAATTGATTGGCCCATTTATACCACTTTCTATGGTGACCGACTCATTCAGAACTAGAGAAAACTAACATTGCCGTTTTCATGCGACACAAAAAAAGTTTCACATTTGTGATCATGAGCTGGGGGGCTCCCACTGTCTGGGGTTAGATTCTAGCTCCATCGTGTACTAGCGTTCTGATGTCAGGGACGCTATGGAACACCTCTCTGTTTCAGCCTCTCCATCTATAAGAGGAGATGACAGGTGTGCACTTTCTTTATACAAATTACATGAAGATGAAATAATGTTTGTAAGCACATACAAGAGTGCTTGGCATATACCACTCAATAAATATTAACTAATCACTATTTTACTATCCACTGTTGGTAGCCTGTGAGGCCTGATGTGAAGCGCTGGCCAGCTGGCTCACCTGCCAGTCCTGTGGTGAAGACCTGAGAGTCCCTGGGCATGAACGAGCCCTGATTAGGAAGTTGCATTCCTCCCACCAAGGATGAGTTTGGACACGTGTGTTGGCAAGTGGCACAACTGGGGACTCTGTCAACAGGCAAGATGTTTGAAATCCTACCTCCATCCATCTTCACAGTCTACCCTTGTCAAAAATCTCTGCTTGTGATCCAGCTGTGTGAGGTATGATGCTGATTTACATTAGCATTCCATCTGCCCTGAAATCTATCAAGCTCCTTTCTGTCGGAACTCCACACACATGAACATGTGCCCTTTGCACGTTGAAAGTTCAGGTCCTTAAACAGTATAAGAAACATGAATGAGAGAGAAAGGAACAGATTTGGGCCTGGAGATTTCAGGTGACGAAGGTTTACAGCGGTGACCAGGAGTCAGCACAGCAGTCAGCGGAAGTCCAGCTCACAGGTGGCCTCTGGGGTCTGGGATTAGCCACAGCCCGGCATGCTGTGCTGAGGAGAAGAGTGGGGGACTGTCCAGATTTGCTGCTCTGCATGGATGTTTGTCCCCGGCTGTGAGGTGACTGCTGTGTTGCTATGAGTGAATGATGCCGTGTCCTGCTGATGTGAGTGTGACCTCCTGCCTGTCTCCCCCTCCCTGCAACCTTCCTCAGCTGCTGGGTGCTAAGACTCGGGTCTCTCTTTGAACCAAACCTGGGCGTATTCCTGACAGCACATGAAGCAAGAGGTGTGCAGGGAGGTGCAGGAGGGGAAGGGCCTACACTCAGGTGGGAGGGTGGTGCCCGGGGCGTACAGATAGTGAGGAAAAGAAGGGCTCCCAGCGAGTCGTCATCCGCCTCGAGCCTGGGGTTCTGTGCTCTCTGCAGCTGTGTCTCCTGCCTACACACACTGTACAAAAAGTCCCCAGTCATTATTCTCTTTTACCATTGTCCAAGATGGATAAGTGCACTGTTACATGCAATGATGCTTAGAAAGAATTAAATAATCATGCAACCTCTGAGTGGAAAGGGACCTTGGATGGTAGCTACTGCACGCCTCCCAGATGTACTCAACCAGCCTCTGTCTGCACCCTTCTCCTGGGACAGCTCCTATATGCTAATGCAATTAATCCCATTGATGGACATCTGTGGATGCTTAGACGTCCTTCAGCAAAACAAGGGGGGGAAATGTTCTTGTAGACATGCTCCTTACCCCACCCCCTCTTCTCTCTGATTACAGAGGAATCCTTGGCTTGACAGAATGGAGAGATGCTACTTCTGGTTTTAACAGCAGGAAGAGGTTGGGTGTCCAATTATTTCACCCTGAGGGCAAAAGGTATTTTAAACTTAAATAGTTATAAAAATGACTCGATGTAGTAAGACCAACAGAGGCGAAGATTTGTACAAATATCCCAGATCCCACAATCACAAATCATGTGAAGTGGAGGTGCAGTGGTCACCCTCTTGGTGCTCAAGGAATAAATGCTGACCTTTCATTACTGAAGCCTTTCATACTCGTAACTTTCCATGGACACTGCGCGAACTGAAAGGTAAGTGAGGGAATAGCAGTGCAGACCCTGAGGTGCACAGTCCTCCCCATGGGGGGCACAGACCCTGAGATGCACAGTCCTCCCCGTGGAGGCACAGACCCTGAGATGCACAGTCCTCCCCATGGAGGGCACAGACCCTGAGATGCACAGTCCTCCCCATGGAGGGCACAGACCCTGAGATGCACAGTCCTCCCTGTGGGGGCACAGACCCTGAGATGCACAGTCCTCCCTGTGGAGGCACAGACCCTGAGATGCACAGTCCTCCCCATGGAGGGCACAGACCCTGAGATGCACAGTCCTCCCTGTGGAGGCACAGACCCTGAAATGCACAATCCTCCCCTTGGAGGGCAGAGACCCTGAGATGCACAGTCCTCCATGTACAGGGCACAGGAGCAGACCAGGCTTCCCTGCTGGGTACAGAGGCTCCATTTCGAGACGTCTGATTTGGTTGTGTGCTGTTTCCAGGGCCCCTTCTTCAAGAAGTCTGTGGGAGGTGAGAAAGGACACACATGTTGGAAACTGACCTTAACCTATGAGAAGAAAAGGGATGGTCGTTCAAACACAACTTGAACTTCAACTTTCAGGTTTATATGTTAATTCACATCAGTTTCCAGAAAAGGTCATGGGCCAGGACAGGTGCTCAGATGGAAGACATGCATCTTGCCAGAGTCCCAGCAAGACTAGGGACTCTGTGGATCTGCTCCCCACACTGTTAATCATAACACGTGCCACATCTGAATAACTGGAGCACTGGATTCATAGCAGCTTTATGGAAGAGGAACATCAGGTCAGACTGATATAATTTAAATATCTCAGTATTAGGCACTCTCCGCAAGATGATGTAAAGACAAATGTAATAGAACCAAGATTAAAATATCAAGATGACAAGAACTGATTGTACCTTGGATATCCTAAGCATCACAGAAGTTCTAGGGTTACACATTTAATTTAAAATATCTGCATTCCCTGTGCATAGCATCTTTTCAACTCATTCACTTTTCTATTTATGTTAAGTAACTAAATTTTTAAATGAATCAAAGTGTCTTGCTCCTTGGCCCTCTGCAGAATTTCAGTGTTAACCCTCCTCCTCCCCTCCGCGGCCTCCCCTCCTATTCTTCTCTCCCCCCCTCCTCCTAGAGCTAGAGGAAATTGTTGTTCTCCACTAGGTCCCTGGCCCCACAGAAGATGGTAGTGCCTTATCCTATCAGACCCCAGCTCTGCAGGAGAAAGTGTGTTAGGAAGGTTACGATGGACATGGGGTCTGAGGGGCAGATCAGAGTTGGGCCTTCCCTTGGGGCTCTGCCGCTGGAGAGGCCATGTGACACCCAGGCTGCACCCAGGGGATGCTGCCCCAACTCCCACCCACCACAGATGAGGCTAACAGAGGCTTCCCAGCAGAGAGATGTCCACAGATCCAGGGATGGCCACAAACTGCCCACCATTTGATGAGTACCCTTCCAGGAGGAGCTGGGGAATAACGTCACCATTCCCAGCTACCAGTAGGGCGCAACAGTGAGCCAGAGTTAAAGCTTCAGCCAGAGAGTGGCTTCCCTCCCTGTCCCTCATCTTTGTCCCCATGTCACAGCTGCTAAATCTTCCTAAGCCATAACTCTGACCGTGATCCCTCTGTTTCAGACCCTACAGAGGCTCCACTTTGCACCTGGAATAGCCTGGAGCATCCTCATGTTGGCCTTTAAGGTCCTGCATGCCCCCACCCTCCCCCCTCTCTCTCCCAGTCTCACACCACACTGTGTATCACATGCTTCTCTGCAGGCCTGGGGACCTGCCCTCAGCACCTCCGTGTGCTGCCCTCGCCCAGCCGTGAGTCTGCTGTGTCTTAGTGCCCGGTGTGCTGCTGTGACAGATCCCTGAGATGAAGGCAAATACAGAGAAGAAATTCCTTCCTTCCTTCTCCTCTCTCTCTCTCTCTCCCCACCCCCACTCCCCTTTCTCTCTTGTTAGCAGGGCCTTGTAGTCTTGCTCTGTTGCCCAGACTGAGTGCAGTGCCAAGTTCATAGCTCACTGCAGCTTCAAATTCCTAGGCTATAAAGCAATCCTCCTGCCTCATCCTCCCGAAGTGCTAGGTTCATAGGCATTAGCCACTGTGCCCAGCCCAGAAACTTATTCCTTATGGTTCTGGAGACTGGGAGTCCAAGATCAAGATGACTTCAGGTTTGGAGTCTGGTGATGCTTTGGTCTCTGCTTTCAGAAAGTGCCTCAAAGATGGGATCCCGCAGAGTGGGGGATGTGCTGCGCTCCTCTGGGGTGGGGTGGGGGTGGGTGGGTGCTGTGCTGGGGGGAGGGAGTGCTGGGCTCCACATGGGGGGCAGTCCTGTGCTTCATGTGGGGGGTGCTGTGCTCTGTGTGGGGGTGCTGTGTTCCATGTATGGGGGTGCTGTGCCCCATGTGGGGTAAGAGTGAGAGGGAGAAGAGAGAAAACCCACCTTCAGGCCCTTGTAGGGAGGCATCAAAGCCGCCCAGGAACATGGGGCCCTCGTGGCCTAATCATTTCTTAAAGGCCCCGCCTCCCAATACCATTATGTTGGCAATTACATTTCAACATGGGTTCTGAGGGGACGAACTTTGATGCCATAGCAACACCCGTTGTCTTTCTCAGCCCTGGCTTCATGTTGGGGGGTGCTGTGCTCCCTCCCTCTGTCACTGCTGGCTCTAATCCCCCTTCCACGGCTGTGAGAGTGGGCTCTGAATTCAGCAGACACTGTGGGTGTCCATGAGCCAGCTCTCTGGTAAGCGCTTTGCCATGATTTAGTCACTAGTGCTCATGACAAGCTGGCGAGTGGGCAGTGATGTTATCACCATCCCTATTTCATGGAGGTGACCGTGTAAATGCAAGTGGCCCAGTCAGACTTTGAACTTGCTGTCTCTCACTGCCTCTCAAGCATTCTTCCAGGAAGCATTTCCTCTGAGAACCTCCAGGAATCTTCACATCCAGCTTCTCCACGGGGCCGAGGTTCTCAGCACACACTCTGGTGGACCCAGCTTCTCTCACTCACACTGCTAATCGTGTCATGATTGTCATCGCGGTGTTGGCTTCAGGCTGCTTCCTGCTGAGTGGTGATGTCCCTGTGGGAAGAGCCTCAGAGTTCCCTCCCACTGTGTGTCCCGCTGCCTGGTGGGATCACTGCACCACGCTGAGTGATTTAGCTGAGTGTTTTTGCTTCTACCAGGCGAGCCTTTCAGCTCAGCTGGTTGCAGGCAAGGCCAGCGGCTGCTACTCTCCGGTCTGTACCTTGCCGAGTCTCCCTCACCCGGGCTCTGTGCCCCGTGGCAGCGTAGGGCACAGAAGATGCAAGTCCCAGCCCCTGTCAAGAGGTGTGGAAAGGGAGGTGAGCTAGCCAAGCACAGCAGGCCTGTGAGAGGCCGGCTCTGCTGACCCCTCCACTGGGACATCAAACTGGCAAGTCTTTGCCCTGAGGATAACCTGAGTTAGCAGAGCAACAAGGAGGCACAGATGAAGAAGGGACAAGTGGGCCCCCAGAAACTCTTTAAGGCCACACTGTTTGTCTTTAGAGCAGCGGTTCTCAACCTGTGGGTCAGGACCCACAGGAACTGTATTAAAGGCCTGCAGCATTAGGAAGGTTGAGAACCACTGCTTTAGAGCCACCCTGGACTCTGCTCACTTGGCCTTCTAATGGAGAGTGAGGCTGTTCTGACACGATAGAGGCTGTCAGGGGATAAATAAGCTGGTTCTGCTTGCTGAAAATAAAAAACCCTTCCCTGCGTAGAATGCGGTAATGCAACTGGGGGCAGCTTTACAAGAGGCGTGTTGGGGAAGCTGCAAGGCTGCAGGGAGCCAGCAGCCACCTCCCCACACAGATAAGTCAGAGGCGGCCTCAACTCCAAACCATAGCTCCACCACGGCCTCACTGAGTCTCTGTGCCCTCACGGACAGATTCTCCAGAAATGGCAGGCTGGTGCATCATGGTTTGAATGTTTGGGTTCTCAGATTCTCCAGAAATGGCAGGCTGGTGCATCATGGTTTGAATGTTTGGGTTCTCAGATTCTCCAGAAATGGCAGGCTGGTGCATCA
>CAUYTI010093823.1:0-11316 GCA_963575145.1 Galago senegalensis
CCGCCTCCCAAGTAGCTGGGACCACAGGCGCCCGCCACAACACCCGGCTATTTTTTGGTTGCAGCCATCATTGTTGTTTGGTGGGTCCGGGCTGGGGATTCGAACCCGCCACCTTAGGTGTACGTGGCTGGCGCCTTAGCCGGTTGAGCTATAGGCGCCGAGCCAGCACACCTGTTCTTTCCCTCCCCCTGGCCCATTGTGTCCTACCCATCCCTTTCTAAGTCGCATTTAGAGAGTTTGAAAATCAATAGCTGCAGGCCCACTTTCCTCCCTCCCATGGTCAGTGGTCTTTCTACCCAGGTGAAATGGGCATTTCGGAATAGAAGTCTCCATCAGTCACCCCAGAGGCCTTTTTTCTCAGCTCTGGAGTTTCTGGCCTCAAATACTGAGAGTCAGGTCGACAGCCATGGCAGTCAGGGGAAAGAGCATGAGAGGCTTTTCAACAGGCCTAAAACCCTGGTTTTGGCACCCAGCCTCTGCTGAGAAACAGCTGGATGGCAGTAGGCCAGACTCAAACATCTGCCTTCATCTGCTGGCTTTAGTAGCAAGCATCTCCCTAATGCTATCATTAGAGAATTATCAATATTTTACAAGTGTTACCACTTCTTGAAAATACAGCTAATTAAGTCACATAGGGCAGGACCTTGGTGGTCAAGACATAACGAGGAAAGGCCTTCTGCTCATCTCTCTTTTCCTCTCAAGGCAATTATACTGATTATCTTACAGAGAGAAACCATGATTCCAAAAGCTACCTCTCCGCTATGTTTTCTCTAGCCCCAGTGAGAGCCTGTAAGCTTAAATTTAAATAATGGAGAGTATGCCAGCCAGAGTTCTTATTGTATACTAGAGAGATGGGGTCTGGTCACATTAAGGCATAAAGAAAAGTACAAAAAGACTTTTGGGTAGTTCCCAAAATAGATGGGAGGAAGCAGGCTTGTGAAGTGTGGCCATTCTCCTCCCAAAAGATCAAAAGGTAGAGTCCCATTCCCTCTTCTTCATGTGGGCAGTTTGTGACACGCTTGTAACCAGTAGAATGTGGCATAAGTAAAGCTGTGTGTCTTCTGTGGCTAGTAGGTAATATAATTTCTACCTAGATAGTTGGAATTTGTTTATGAAACATTTAGCCACCATACAAGTAGTTCCACTGCCTTGAGGCCACCATGTTTTGAGGAAGCCCAAACTCACCACTGCAGAGCCCATAGGAGACTATGTGGAGAAAGAGGGAACTGCCCAGCCAGCCCCCAGCTGCTCCAGCCCTCACTAACTTACACTGCACAGGAGACCCAAGCCAGAGCCACCCCTCCTGGTTGTCCCCAAATCCTGAGCTAAAAAATTATGAAAAATAGTAAAATGATTATTGTTGCTTTAAACCAATATGTTTGGGGATTACTGATTACACAACAATAGCCAAGCAGAACAATCAGCCAGGAACAAAGGAATGTAAAACAAGGAGCGGAAATGGCTTCTCCCCTTCTACCTCATTCAGACTTCATGCTGCTGGGTTTGGTTCTATAGATACAAGAAAATGAACAGCGAATGTAAAACCCGAATTATCAGAGGGACATACAGATTGTTTTCTGAAGGGCAAAGTTAATAATCTGAAGCAAAAATCAGGCAAGGCACAACGGCTTATGCCTACAATCCTAGCACTGTGGGAGGTTGAGGCAGGAGGATTGCTTGAGCCCAGGAGTTCAGGGCTGCAGTGAGCTATGATGGGGCCACTGCACTCTATCCTAGGTGACAGAGCAGAACCTTGTCTCAGGAAGGAAGGAAGGTAGGAAGGAAAGAAAGAAAAGGAAAAGGAAGCAAAAAAATCCTTGGACGCATTCTCCCCATCTTTCCCCTCCTGTCTTCCTTAATTTGTTCCCACTATAAAACAAAACTGAAGCAAAGAAAGCAGGTGCTGTTTTGTCTAGGGAGGCACCTATTTGTGACTGTATCTTTTTTTTTAAGGGGAGGCATTTTTTATGTTCACTTTTATATTTTAAAAATGTTGATAGAACTATGCAAGAAAAATACCTCTTAGCTCTTTAAAACACAAACACATGCACACACATTCACACCTTGCGAGACATATATATTAAAACCCATCAACCCTCAGATCATTTAGAGAAAGAGTTTTCTGGCCCACAAGAGGACAATGATAAAAGTGTTCCCACTACTTGTTGAGAACCACTAGCTTACCTCAGCTTTGAGTTCCTATTTTTGGCTCTCTTTATGACACCTAGAAGAAACCTTCATTAGCATTTTTACTTAAACGAAACCAAGGCACAATTAGCAGCTGCTTCAGGATTTTCAAATCCTGACATCTGGGAATTTCCTGGAAAATGTTATGAATATTACAAGTAAAATGTGTTCAGGGGAGAAACTACAGCTCCCAGACTCAGCTGCCTGACCACACGGCAAGTAGAGTGCCCTCTATTCCTGATATGTAGGCCCCCTGCGTACCAGTGGAATGACAATAGTAACCCACAAGAGCCTGTGTTGTCTCATTTTCGTATGGTAGAAACTTGGAAAGCCACAGCTTCCCCACATGTGTTTGTCAGTACTATCAACAGATGCTGCCAAGATTCTACTTTTTTGAGCTGCCAAATGAGACCAGGGGAGATAGGTTGAAACACACATTTAATAAAGGCTGAGGATTGGTGTCTGAGGTCATGTTTCCACTTTTATCACTAAACAACCAAGTCACTCCCAAATGTATTGACTTAAAACAACAATAGCCATTTTTAACAATCTCTCACCATTTCTGTGCATCAGATTCAGGAAGGGCTCAGCTGGGTGGTTTTGGCTCAGGTCTCTCATGTGGCTATAGTTGGATAGTGGTTGGAGTTAGGACACTGAGCATCTGGGACTGGCCAGCCTCTTTCTGTGTAACTCAGGGCCTCTTCAAGTGTTTTCTCAGCATGAGCTAATTAAAGCATCACATAGAGGTCAAAAGTTCCATAGCAAGTATTCCCATGAGCAAGGGAGAAGCAGAATCTCCACTCACTGCCTTTTAGAATCTATCCTTGGAGTCACAGAGAGTCACTTTCACCACACTTTGTTGGTCAAAACAGTCACAAGCCCACTCAGATTCAAGGAAAGAGGACACAGACTCCTCTGCTCCCACGGGAGGAGTCACATGTAAGAAGAGCACCTGAGATGTGGCTGCTGTCTTTGGAAATTACAACTTGCCACAGGTCAAGGTCCCTAGATGTTGAAATAGTTATACTTGTATGAGTCATTTATTAAGGAATAGGAAAAGGGAGAAGCAAAGCAAGGATGTGGTTTCATAGATATGCATGTCATCTTTGTGCTGGGGCCATGCTAATCTTTGTATCATTCTGATTTTAGGGTATGTGCTGCTGAAGCAACACCAAGGATGTGGTTTCAAGTGAAGTCTAGCCTCAGCCTGGTTCTGCAGGGAGCTCTGGAGCATATGTTTCCTGCAGCTTATGTCTCTCCTTGAGCAAGAAGTAGAGCATTGTGCACCCACATCAGTCAGAGCCTCAGCTACCATAGGATATAGGGGTGTATTCGAGGACTAAGTTTTATAGGGACTAGCTGGTAAAGACCTTACTTTCAAGGTAAATTCAAGAAGTCAGTCCTTAATATGGGAGATGTTAAAGGGTTGACCAGAAGGTACATGCTTGGCACATCGGCACATCCATGATGTTTGATTCAAACAAAATTTGGGGACCCAGTCAGAAGATACCTGGGGCTCAGGGCTTATGGAAAAATGAAATGAATAGTTAATGAAATGAGAAAGTTGATCAGATCAGTGCTTTTTATGGACTCTATTCTCAGGAGGCTTTTCCTTTTTTTTTTTTTTTTTTTGGAGACCAGGTTTCACTTTGTTGCTCCAGCTGGAGGCTAGAGTATAAAGGCATGAATAGAGCTTGCTGCAACCTCCAAATCCAAGGCTCAGGTGATCCTCCTGGCTTAGCCTCTAAAGTAACTGGGACTACAGCCACATGCCACCATGCTTAGCTAATTTTTTTTATTTTTTGCAGAACTAGGGTCTCACTGCTATTCAGGCTAGTCTCAAACTCCTGGCCTTGGATCCCATAGCCTTGGCCTCTAAAAGTGCTAAAATTACAGGCATGAGCCACAGTACCTGGCCTGGCTTCTTCCTTTTTGGTGACAAGATGGCTGCCAGTAATTCTAGTCCCATATCCTTTCCTCTCAGCAAACCCTGTAACAAAAGGGCTTTCCTTTCCTAATCAAGCTCACGAAAGTCCCATCACTGGTACATTGCAAAGTCTCAAAGCTGCAGATGCTAGTGTGGATGTAGAGACAGGAACACTTTTACACTGTTAGTGGGATTGCAAACTAATATAGCCTCTTTGGAGGGCAGTGCCTCTGACTCAGTGGGTAGGGCACTGGCCCCATATACCGAGGGTGGCTGGTTCAAACCCAGCCATGTCCAAACTGCAACAGAAAAATAGCTGGGCGTTGTGGCAGGTGCCTGTGGTCCCGGTTACTCAGGAGGCTGAGGCAAGAGAATCGCCTAAGCCCAGGAGCTGGAGGTTGCTGTGAGCTGTGATGCCATAGCACTCTACTGAGGGCAATAAAGTGAGACCCTGTCTCTAAAAAAAAAAAAATACAGCCTCTTTGGAAAGAATTCTGGAGAATCATCAAAGAGGTAAAAGTAGACCTTCCATTTGATCCTGCAATCCCATTACTAGGTATCTACGCAGAAGAAAATAAATCATTTTACCATAAGGACATATGCACTAGAATGTTTATTGCAGCTCAATTCACAATCTCCAAGATGTGGAATCAATCCAAGTGCCCATCAACATATGAATGGCTTAGTAAACTATGGTATATGTATACCATGGAATACTACTCAGCCATAAAAAGATGGTGACTTTACATCTTTTGCATTAACCTGGATAGAGTTGAAGAACATTCTCCTTAGTAAAGTATCACAAGAATAGAAAATCAAGTATTCAATGTACTTAATACCAATATGAAACCAATGGATGAACAACTACACGCCCACATGAAAGAAAAACACAATTAAATTCAGGTAGAGAAGAGAAGGAAACAGGGAGGAAGGAGGAGGATTGGTAAGCTCTTACCTAACAGGCACAAGGTAAGGGTATATAGCACACCCTCTGGGTGAAAGGCAACTACAACTTGGACTTGGCCTGGCAAACTCAAACAATGTAACCTGATCATTTGTCCCCTCATATTAATCTGAAAAATCATTTAAAAAGTTCCACCATTGAGTATCAATGATTCTGATTAGTCTGACTTTGTCCATGGCCATCTCTGAAAATCATCACAGTGGCCAAGGTGATGTGATGCTTAATTGGCCAGGCCTGGGTCACATGAGCACCTTTGGGGTCAAAGACGAAGTTAATTCTACTAGAACGCAAGGACTGAGAGTAAAGAAAAGGCAATGAATGTCACAGGAGAATCAGGGTTACCAGAAGTGAGATAAGAACAGAAAGGGAAAATACCTTGAACAAAGAAATGTAAAAACCATGTGAATCACTGGTGAACTAGAGCAACAAGGTTAAAAGGATCATGGTAAGTGACTCCGTTCAGAGCCAGAAATCCCTGAGCCTAGGTTGCATCCAATTCCTATGCCCAAGGGCAATCTTGATTCCAGAACTTGGAGCAAGAGTCATGACTATAAAGATAATCATTCAGGAGAGGCAGGGAGGCTCTGGCATTGCGGGGGATTTGAAAGCAGGCCAAAAAATCATTACAATTTTGTTTTCCAGCTAGACTAGAGATCTTTGCTGACCATGCAGGCCTCTTAAAAACTCTACCTATAGATTTTGTTTGATCAAATCTTACATAAATATTTAGAGGCTTGAAAAATAAGATCTATGAAGAAGGTCAAAGAAATTGGTGCTAATTAACCAGAAAAAAACAAACTGAAGCGCGCGCACACACACACACCCAACAGAGATGGAAAAGTATTTTAATTAAGTCATCTTCCCTATTAAAAAAAAGATGGTAACTAGCCATTCTTGTGCTCTACTGAGGATGAAATAAAAAGCAAATGGGCTTAATTGAAACATTGGGGAATTAAACATGAGAAGGAATTCTTTGTTCAATATTGGCCTAAATTTTAAGCTCTATTTAATTGTAAGCTTCCTCTGGGTAAAAGAATTGTGTCTTCTTCATCTTCCCCAAACTTTGAAATGATGGAGAACTGAAAACTCTGAAAGTAAAACAGAGAGATACAGAGACTTATGCCAACTTCTATAACTTTTGAGATTTTTGTTTCTAGTTACAAATGAATTTAATTTGTCCATTGTATCAGTTAGGAATATTTTGACTACAAGTACAAAATAACCTGATTTTAGTGCTTTAAACAAATGGGGGGTCTTTTTATACAAATATCTTAATGGCTGGCCCTGGTTTGTAGCTCATGATGCTATTGGCCTTTCCTTCATGGTTGCAAAATGGCTGTTGAAACTCCATGTATCACGACCATCTTCCATGAGAAAGAAGATGAAAGAGGGAAGAGACAACATGCATATCAAGAAAAGATGTGTTTGCCCAAGAACCACAGAATGAACATCCATTTATGTCTCATTGGTCAGAATTATATAGCTTGGCCACCTCCAGTTGAAAGGTTGCTTTGAGCAAGGGGTTGGGAATGGGAGTTAGAGTAACCCAATCCACAGTGCTGCATTATTTTTGAAAATATATACCTATGAACAAGGTGTGGAGAAGTAAATACTTGCCGTAGTTAATGGTGTCATTCTTAGGATTTGAGCAGACCACTTGTTTCTCTCAATCTCAGCTTTCCTAACTAATTAACCATTCACAATTAGCTCTGATTTTTGCTTTGGGGAGTGCTTCTACCCAATCTTAATCACAAGATTTGGGGACACCATTGATCCTAGGAGAGAGACGTTCTGGCCACAGGTGTGGGCACATTAGCTAGGCCCAGTCATTCTTAATATTTCAATCAGTTGTCCCAGTGATTAGTCTACAGGTGGTCAGGTGGCTTCAGCTGGGTCAATCATCATTCTTCCCCAGGATTTTTCAACTAACATTAGAGAAAAAGAGGTCTGACCATTTTTGGTGGTAGAGTTGAAAACAGGGGCTGCTGGCACACATCTTTCCTGCCATGTGGGAAAGGCAGATCTTTACAAGGAGAAAATGAGGTCACAACCAGAGATATACAGCGTTTACAGAGCATATGAGAACAATGAACTACAATTTCGTTCAAGTTCTCTGAATCCAACTGTGAGTGGACTCGCACTTATATGAGCCATAAATTCCCCCTTCTTTCTCAAACTGGTGTAGTTAGATTTCCATCCACTGCACATAAGAGCCTTAATTAATTAAGAGATTGGACAAATACCCAATAATGCAAATGCTATTGTTTGGAATTAAGAAAAAAGTTTGTCAAGGGTAAACCAGGGAAATGCTTCATGTATGTATGTGTACAAAGCTAATAAGATTTTGCAAGCACTTAGAAATATCAGACTATGTGGATACTGCTGTCAATTACATTTCTGTAATTGTTTTCTGTCAGTTTTAGAGATCATGTAAGGGTAGCTAAGAGGAGCTACATATGCTGGCTGCCCCTCTGCTGTCAGCACTCTGTGCACGGAAAATGCTGCCATGAGACTACCTGCAGAACCTGGTAACGCAGGGATGGCCCAGAATAGGAGCCAGGTATCTGTGTTATGCTGTTTAATTGCTACATGGGCTGGTACAAGTCACTTGGCCTCTCTAGTCTTCAGTTTCTTCACCTGTTTAATCAAAGGCATGAACCAAAAGCCTTCTGAGGTCCTTTTCACCTCTACTGTTCTATGTCAATATGACCAATAACACCAACTCCCTGATTTTACCCATAAGGTCCAGGGACTTCCCATGTCACCCAGCCAGACACAGTATGGAACCTAGCCTTGGACTCTCAGGCTATCTTCTGGGGCAGACTTGCTTGTGAATGATAGGAGCAGAACAGAGTTCTGTTAGGTTGTTAGGACTTACTTTCTTTGATTATGGAATACACTATCTTACTCCATTTTTTCCAAGCTTGAAGAATGAGCCCAGTTCCCAAACCCAGTCCCCATGTAGGCCACTTAACGTCCCTCTCTTCATGGTCAGGAGCTCCCCCACTGACTGGCCACTGTCTCACCAATGCATGCCATTGGCACAGAAGGGGCAGAGAAGAGAGTGCAAGTGTGTCCTGGGGGGCTGTCAGGGTTGTAATGGGGGAAAAAAGGCATTTGGTGTCCATGTGTCTCTGTGGATCTCTGATTGTATCAGAGGATAAAAGATCGTCATTTGGGAGGTGTCCAGTCACCAGTTAGACACCATGGAGGTGTCCTGCCACCTCTTTGCCCCATAGTGCAGTGAGCAGTCCACTGAACCTGTGCTATGTCCCCCCAGTCATGTCTGGGGATGAGTCATAGATGCTCCTGGGTCGGTTGGGGGAGCATTTACTGCCCAAATATGTTTGAATATTCTTCATTCAACCTATTTGATGATGCAGACAGAAACCTTAATACTCTTAATTCCTGTGTATCTCCAGGCAGACTGAGGTCCAGAAGGAAGATTTTTTACTATGAGAATCAGTCACTTGCTCTGGGCAATTCTACCAATTTGAGGAGGAAATCCCTTGTGAAAGGCCTGCTTTGGCTGATGAATGCATCCTGGAGAAATGCTGAGCTAGATGATCCCACTAGATCAGAGTTATCCAAACATTTTTGATCATGACCCTGAGTAAGAAACACATTTCATCCCATGACCTCATGCAAACACATCTCTATGTACAAATCTGAAACAAAGCAATCAGGAGTAAAACTGACTCTGCTGTGTGTGGAGTTCCCTGACAGTTGCACTCTGTTCTGTTCTCTTGTGTTTGATTCTGTTTCCATATTTTTTTTTTTTAAAGAGGAAGAAGGCTTGCATTCAGCCTGCAGAGCAAGCAGCACAGATGAATTCAAAATGCTCATTCTCCCCAACTGGCTGGGTCTTTTCCTTTTTATCTCCCGTCAAAAAGTTCCAACCCAGGGTATCTTTCTCACTGGTCAGTTTGAATCAAGCTGGAGAAGCTGCTCCAGCCTCCTCAGAACTACAGGATTTCACAGAAGTGGAAATTTCTAGGTCCCAGGAAGTCTATAAATTAAAAAAAAAATACGGAATGCTTCACAAATTTGTGTGTCATCCTTGCACAGGGGCCATGCTAATTTTTTCTGTATCATTCCAATTTTAGTGTATGTGCTGCCAAAGTGAGCACTCCATTTGTTTTTTTAAATGGTGATGAGACTCACTGAGCTGACCTGGTAATGGGTCACCGTCCACAGTTTGGAAAACGTTGCTTCTCAGGCTGCTGAGTCCTTAGGGCTTTGCTTCTTCTGTGCATGATACTGTGGGTGCTGTTCACCCGTCCTGGCGAATGACAGGAAAGACCCACAGTTGGCACATTCTCCTTCAGAAAGTTAAACCACAGAGGCAAGAAACTGAAGGGATGAAAATACAAAGTCAGCTGCCTAGAAGGTGCCACTAGGCGAGCAGGATGTAACTTTAGGCCAAGTCAGTGCTGACTCATTCATTCATTCCCTCTATGTGAGTTAGATTCTGTGAGGAGGACATGCCAAGATGGGCCTAAACTTTCAAGGATTTTATTAGGGGAAATAAATACTAGAGAAAATGGGGAGGGAGCTAGGCAAGGCTTGGAGAACGGTCAGATGGTAATGCAAGTCTGACTAGTGAAGGAGAGACGGAAGGAAGATGGCTGTTTAGTCTGAACAAGGAGTCCCATATCCCTAGGAACAGGACTGCTTCAGTGTTCCTGCTGTGATTGTCACAGATTGAGAGCAGCCAGTGTGGAGGTGGACCTCACAGCCCACAGAAGGGCCCTTAACCACCTGTGCTTCTGGGCCTGAAGGGCTGCTGGGCATGTGCTCTGGCTGCCACACCCTCCTCCTCCTCTCCTTCCCTCTCCTCCCCTCTACTTATCCTTCTCACAATGGAAATTACACAGGTCTCCATCCTAGGCTGGCTACTGTAGCTAAGACAGGAGACAGCAGTGAGCCAAACCCAGTCCCTGCCTCCCCAAGTCTGGTAGGGACATGGATATGAAGGAAAAATTCCACCAGAGAGTGCAGGGTGATCAGTGCAGGAAATGTTCCCAAGTGGAGGGCCTCGGGTTAGTAAGAATTTAAAAGAGGGGGTTAAGTCAGAAGAGGTGTTCCTGAGCCACCAAAGTGGATCTGAGATCTGGAGGATGAGTAGACGTTAACTGGGTGAAGAGGAAAGGGAAGAGTACTCCTGCAGAGGGCTCAGCATGGGCCTGGGCTGCATGGTTTCTGGGAGGTGGCAGGAATCAGAGCCAAAACTCAGCCAGGGCAGGTTGAGTGAAGCCCAAGGAAGGGGTACTGGAAGAAAGTGGGGGAATGAGCAGATCACATGGGACCTAGAAGCCTTCCTATCACCCCTGGAGGTTTTGAGGAGTCAACATGATTGGATTGGCGTTTGGGAAGGCTTCCCTACCTGTGGTGTGGAGTCTGGGTTGGGGAACAGGGAAGAAGTAGGGGAATTGATTGAGGGGAGACAGGAGGGAAGTAGGGGAATTGACTGTTTGAGGGCCAAACATGGGCAGTTAGTGTAGAGACAGAACTACGCCCCGGCGGGTACCCTTGTCTCATGCATAAGACTGCTGTGCTCTGTCCTCCAGGCATCCTGCCAGTCAGCATCTCTGCTCCCCTCTTGGTGCTCCATTACTTCACTTTCACTGTCCAGTCTTCTGAGTAAGCCTACAGGGAAGCTGCATGGGACAGGGGTCACGTATCCCTGAAGACTTGGAATAAGTCTAGATTTATGTAATCTCAGAGCAGTCCTTCCAAAGCATGGTGGGCAGCTCTGTTTTGTGGCTTCTCCATGTGCCACCAGAACAAACCTACCTTTTCACCCATGCTGTCTGCAGCTTAGAAATACTATCAGATTCTTAACAAGACGCTACAGATTCTACATTTACGGGGTTGAATTATTTTGTTTCTCATTTATAGAACAAGATTTTGCATTTATACCTCTGTTTAGAATACATATAATGCAATTCACCCAAATTCATGGTTACTTTGGGTTTCTGCTTTCCTGAAGCCTCTGCACCTTGCAGATGGCCTCTGCCATCTAACAGAGGTAGATGCTTGTACTGACATCCACACAAGGTCTTGAACTTTGACCATAAGCTCTGGCCTGGCCCTTCTTCTTTTTTTTTTTTTTTTTGAGACAGAGCCTCAAGCTGTCCCCCTGGGTAGAGTGCCATGGCATTACAGCTCACAGCAACCTCCAACTCCTGGGCTCAAGTGAGTCTCTTGCCTCCGCCTCCCAAGTAGCTGGGACCAC
>CAUYTI010093824.1:0-31461 GCA_963575145.1 Galago senegalensis
TTTTTTTTTTTTTTTTTGAGACAGAGCCTCAAGCTGTCCCCCTGGGTAGAGTGCTGTGGCATTACAGCTCACAGCAACCTCCAACTCCTGGGCTCAAGCGAGTCTCTTGCCTCCGCCTCCCAAGTAGCTGGGACCACAGGCCCCCGCCACAACGCCCGGCTATTTTTTTTTTGGTTGCAGCCATCATTGTTGTTTGGCGGGTCCGGGCTAGGGATTCGAACCCGCCACCTTAGGTGTACGTGGCTGGCGCCTTAGCCGGTTGAGCTATAGGCGCCGAGCCGGTTATAGCAATTGTTATAATGTGCCTTAATGGATACTACCAAACAGTTATCAAAGTATTTTCACAGATATATGCTCTCATTTGTAACAGCTGAGGGTTCCGGTTGCTTCACATCCTTGCCAATTTTGAGAAATGACAGCCCATTTAATTTTAGACATTCTCATTTATATTTAGTGGCATCTCATTGTGGTTTTAATATGCATTTTCTTGAAACTGTGATATAGGCTTTTTATAGGCTTATTGGGCTTCTGGGTATATTCTTTTCTGGAGTATCTGTTTAAGTCTTTTGCCAATTAAAAAAACTGGGGTTCCTGACTTTTTTATTCTGAGACAGAGCGTCACTATGTCACCCTCAGTAGAATACCATCGTGTCATAGCTCACAGCAACCTCAAACTCTTAGACTTACGTGATTATCTTGCCTCAGCCTCCCAAGTAGCTGGGACTATAGGCCCCTGCCATAATGCCTTGCTATGTTGTTGTTGTTGTTTTAGCTGGCCCGGGCTGGGTTTGAACCCGCCAGCCGGGGTGTATGTGGCTGGCACCCTAACCATTGAGCTACAGGCACTGAGCCAGTTTCCTGACTATTGCTTGTTTTGTAGAGTTCTTTATTTTAGGTTTTATTTTATTTTAGGAATTATTTTCTGAGACAGAGCCTCAAGCTATTGCCCTAGGTAGAATGCCCTAGTGTCACAGCTCACAGCAACTTCCAACTCCTGGGCTCAAGCAATTCTCCTGCCTCCACCTCCCAGGTCGCTAGGACTACAGGCACCTACAACACCCGACTGTTTTTTGGTTGCAGCCGTCGTTGTTGTTTGGTGGGCCCGGCCTGGATTTGAACCCATCAGCTCAGGTGTATGTGGCTGGCACCTTAGCCGCTTGAGCCACAGGCACCAAGCCAGTTTTATTTTATTTTAGAGACAAAGTCTCAAGCTGTTGCACTGGGTAGAGTGCTGTGGAGTCACAGCTCACAGCAACCTCCAACTCTTGGGCTTAAGTGATTCTCTTGCCTCAGCCTCCCAAGTAGCTGGGACTATAGGTGCCTGCCACAATGCCCAGCTATTTTTTGGTTGCAGTTGTCATTGTCGTTTAGCAGACCCAGGCCGGGCTCAAACCTGCCAGCTTCAGTGCATGTGGCTGGCACTGTAATCACTGTGCTATGGGCGCTGAGCCTTGACCTCATATTTAGGTCCTTGCTCCAGCTCAAATTAATTTCTGTGTGAGGATATAGAGTTTTTACCCCATATAGATTTTTTTTTTGAGACAGAGTCCTACTGTGTCACCCTCGGTAGAGTGCCATGGTGACTCAGCTCACAGCAACCTCAAACTCTTGGGCTTAGACAATTCTCTTGCCTCAGCCTCCCAAGTAGCTTGGACTGCAGGCACCCTCCACAATGCCTGGCTATTTTTTTTGTTCTAGTTGTTACAGTTGTTTGGCAGGCCCGTGCCAGGTTCAAACCTGCCAGCCCCAGTGTATGTGGCCAGCACCCTAGCCACTGAGCTACAATCGCCAAACACCATATAGATTTTTAATTGTCCTAGCACAATTGACTGAAAAGACTGTCCTCTCTCCTCTTAATTACAGTGTCACCTTTGTCACTAATCAGATGACCACATATGCATGGATCTGTTTCTAGACCCTATTGTGTTCCATCTGTCTATCCTTGCACTTTATCATAAGTCTTAATGTTTGCTCAAGTATGTGCTGAGGAAGTCTTTTTTCAATAGAAGATATTTGAGTTCATATGAAAGCTGATGGGTAGCCAGGCGTTGTGGTGGATGCCTGTAGTCCCAGCTACTTGGGACGCTGAGGCAAAAGAATTACTTGAGCCTCAGAGTTTGAGGTTGCTGTGAGCTGTGATGCCATGATACTCTACCCAGGGTGACAGCTTGAGACTCTGTCTCAAAAAAAAAAAAAAAAAAGAAAGAAAGAAATCTGATGGGAAGGATCTAATTGAGAGTGAGGGGCTGAATAAAAGAGAAGATAATCTACTCCTTAAATTTTCTTAGAAGATAATAGAAGTGGGGATCCAGGTGCTTGGGGAAGGATTGGCCTCAGGTACTCATCCACTAATTCATTCAATATAGATGTGTTGGATAGCACCTTTATCCCAAACATGTATATGCCAGGCACAGGGATACAGCAGTGCCATGACAGATAAGGTGCCTATTTCTCATGGAGCTCCCATTCTTATAGTGGGAGAAAGATAATAAACAAGTAAACACATACAGATAAGTCAGGAAGCAGTGAATGCCATGAAGAACAGGATTTTGTGATGGAGAGTAATGGGTGACTGCTCCAAAGGGGCATATGGCAGTCTTCTTGATGACATGTGAGTTAAGATTGGAACAAGAAGGAGCCAGTCTTTAAGTGAAGAGCATCTCAGAGGGAACATACCATACAAAGAAAGCCCTGGAGGCTACTGTGACCTTGCAGTGCTTGTGAGAAAAACAAAGACCAGTGTGGAGGCCAGACAGGGTGGCTCATGCCTGTAATCCTAGCACTCTGGGAGGCCTAGGCAGGTGGATTGCCTGAGCTCACAAGTTCAAGACCAGCCTGAGCTACAGTGAGACCCCATTTCTAAAAATAACCAGGTATTGTAGCAGGCGCCTGTAGTCCCAGCTACTTGGGAGCCTGAAGGAAGAGAATCCCTTGAACCTAAGAGTTTGAAGTTGCTGTGAGTTATGATGCCACAGCACTCTAACAAGAGCAACAAAGTGAGACTTTGTCTCAAAAAAAAAATCAGTGTGGGACAACATAATAAAAAAGAGTAACCAACTAATATCAGAAAGAGAGGCAGGAAACAGATCTGCCCAGGGAGGATATCCATTAGGGTTGGGCTGAATGTGAATTTTTACATACATACAAGTTGGATAGATTAGTGGTGGGTAGGGGGATTGTGGGTGTGGGCTGAAGAAGAAGGGGTCCATTTTGTCACCTTCTTTTCAAAGCTGCTCTCACACCTGCCCTGTCTCCCTGCAGCCTCCTGAATGATGCCAGCCCCGTATCCTCTAACCTCCAGCCTGGCCCTCCTGGTGCTACTGGGCACAGCCAGAACAGGCCCCTTCTCTTCACGGTCCAATGTGACACTCATGGCCCCAAGGCCCCCTCCTCAGCCAGGGGGCCACACAGTGGGGACAGGAGGAGGAAGCCCCTCTTCTCAGCTTTATGAGCACACAGTGGAAGGAGGGGAGAAGCAGGTGGTATTCACCCACCGTATTAACCTGCCCCCGTCCACTGGCTGTGGCTGTCCCCCGGGCACTGAGCCCCCTGTCCCTGCTTCAGAGGTACAGGCCCTGAGAATCCGACTAGAGATCCTGGAGGAGCTGGTGAAGGGGCTCAAGGAACAGTGCACTGGGGGATGTTGCCCTGCTGCTGCCCAGGCTGGCACAGGTGAGCAGGTGATCACAGGAAAGGGTACAGAAGAAGAGGAAGGCACAGAGGTGGGTTATGGTGGGGTGGACATTGCTAATCCCTAAAGAACCTTGGTATGAATTAGGAAAAGGCACCCCTTCCTCTCCTGTAAGGATGGGGGGTGCAGCCCAGAGACAGCTTGGAGAGCAGAACTGGGCTAGATGTCAACCTAAACATATTCTAGGGCCTTGAGAGTCAAGCAACATGGCCATATGAAATAAAGCTGGCCCTGCAAGAGGGGCTGACCCACAGGACCACTACATGGGCTCAGCCTCTCTACCCCTGAGAAACTGAGGAGTGCCTCTCCCTTCCACTCCAGGTCAGACAGATGTGCGTAGCCTCTGCAGCCTTCATGGTGTGTTTGACCTGAGCCGCTGCGCCTGTTCCTGTGAGCCAGGCTGGTATGGGCCCACTTGCTCAGACCCCACAGACGCTGGATTGTCCCCCTCCTCCCAACCCCCAGCGTCAGGGTCCTGCCCCGACGACTGTAATGATCAGGGTCGTTGTGTCCATGGTCGATGCGTGTGCTTCCCTGGCTACACTGGCCCCAGCTGTGGCTGGCCCTCCTGTCCCGGGGACTGCCAAGGTCGCGGGCGTTGCGTGCAGGGCGTGTGCGTGTGCCGGGCTGGTTTCTCAGGAGATGACTGCGGTCAGCGCTCCTGCCCTCGGGGCTGCAGCCAGAGGGGACGCTGCGAAGACGGACGCTGTATGTGCGACCCCGGTTACACTGGTGAAGACTGTGGGGTGAGGAGCTGCCCTCGTGGTTGCAACCAGAAGGGGCGTTGCGAGAATGGGCGCTGCGTGTGCAACCCCGGCTACACTGGTGAGGACTGTGGGGTGAAGAGCTGCCCCCGAGGCTGCAGCCAGAGGGGGCGTTGCGAGAATGGGCGCTGTGTCTGTGACCCGGGCTACACTGGCGAGGACTGCGGCGTGCGGAGCTGCCCCTGGGACTGTGGCGAGGGCGGGCGCTGCGTGGACGGCCGTTGCGTGTGCTGGCCCGGGTACGCGGGCGAGGACTGCAGCACGAGGACTTGTCCGCGCGACTGCCAGGGCCGAGGGCGCTGCGAGGACGGCGAATGCATCTGCGACGCGGGCTATAGCGGGGACGACTGTGGCGTGCGCAGCTGCCCTGGCGACTGCAACCAAAGGGGACGCTGTGAGGACGGCCGCTGCGTGTGCTGGCCCGGGTATACCGGGCCCGATTGCGGCGCGCGCGCCTGCCCACGCGACTGTAGAGGCCGCGGGCGCTGCGAGAATGGCGTGTGTGTGTGCAACGCGGGCTACAGCGGCGAGGACTGCGGCGTGCGCAGCTGTCCTGGAGACTGTCGGGGACGGGGCCGCTGTGAGAATGGGCGCTGCGTGTGTTGGCCTGGGTATACAGGCCGGGACTGCGGCACACGTGCCTGCCCTGGTGACTGCCGCGGGCGGGGGCGCTGCGTGGACGGCCGCTGCATGTGCAACCCAGGCTTCACTGGAGAGGACTGTGGGAGCCGTCGGTGTCCAAGAGAGTGCCGTGGGCACGGCCGCTGTGAGGATGGAGTGTGCGTGTGTGATGCGGGCTACTCAGGCGAGGACTGTGGCGTGCGAAGCTGCCCTGGGGATTGCCGAGGCCGCGGCCAGTGCCTGGACGGGCGCTGCGTGTGCGATGAGGACTACTCTGGCGAGGATTGCAGTGTGAGGCAGTGCCCGCGCGACTGCAGCCAGCATGGCATGTGCCACGACGGTGTGTGTATCTGTTGGGAGGGCTACGCAGGCGAAGACTGTAGCATCCGCACTTGCCCCTCTAACTGCCACGGACGCGGCCGCTGTGAGGACGGGCGCTGCGTGTGCGACCCAGGCTATACTGGCCCTGCCTGTGCCACTCGCACCTGCCCAGCTGATTGCAGGGGTCGTGGGCGCTGTGTGCAGGGTGTGTGCATGTGCCACGCAGGCTATGGCGGTGAGGACTGCGGGCAAGAAGAGCCTCCTGCCAGCGCCTGCCCTGGGGGCTGTGGGCCTCGAGAACTGTGCCAGGCAGGCAAGTGTGTGTGTGTAGAGGGCTTTCGAGGTCCTGACTGTGCCATCCAGACGTGCCCAGGAGACTGCCGCGGCAGGGGAGAGTGTCGCCAGGGCAGCTGTATCTGCCAAGAAGGCTACGCTGGGGAGGACTGTGGGGAAGGTGAGCTGGGAGCCTGCCCCAATATGCTGGGTCAGCAACTGGGGTTTTGGGAACAGGCCCAGGGGCTCAGGGACCTGGAAGAAGAGTGGAGGGAAATCTGTATAGGTGGTGGGGTGTCAGTCGGAGGAGCCAGTGTCCACCAGGGGCAGCATAACCATGGGAGCATGGTGGGGGTAGGACTGGCCTTCAGATTTCTGAAGAGCAGGCAAAGTGCCCCTTTCATTGGATGTAGGGAGATTCTGTGTTCCTGGAGATGGTGGGAGGTAAAGGAGACATAAGTCCTACTCAGGCCTCTGTCAGCTTTTCCCTACCAGCAGAGAGAAGGGGAAGCTGGGACCCGCCTCTTGGTGTGGCCCTGAAAAAAGAAGTCTATGGTGTTGGGGATCGGGTGTGGTTGCCTTGGGCTAACCAGCTTTTTCTGCCCCTTTTTCTTGGGCAGAGATGCCAGCCATTGAGGGCATGAGGATGCACCTTCTGGAGGAGACGACCGTTCGGACAGAGTGGACCCGGGTCCCTGGCCCTGTGGATGCCTACGAAATTCAGTTCATCCCCACGGTGAGGGAGATGCCAGACTCCAAGAGAGGGCTGAGCGGGCAGGACTGGGGCGGGGGGGGGGGGGGTGCACACTTCCTGCCGAAAGTTTCACATAATCAGTGGTTGAGTCGAGGTGGCTGTGTTCCTGAAGCTGCTGTAAAGGCCTTCTCCTGGGCATGAAGGCACCTGCAGCATCTCCAGCAAGTGTTGGTCCTGTGTGGTTGAAACACTCTGGTGTCAGTGAGCTCAGTACTTCCTGAGGCAGTTCAATCCATTTTTGGTTATCACTGTGAGTCAGTTCTTTTTGTTGTTGCTGAATCCAAATCTGCCCCCATCTTAACATCTGTCTATTGGCCCTGTCTGGGAATTCACCAGCAGTTAGAACTTTTTTTGCTTTCCCTGTTTCCTGCACACAGGCCTTCAGGTATTTGGAAACATCAGCCATCACATCACCCTTCATTCCCCAGGCAAAACACCCTGGTGTCTTCTTCCTTTCCCCTAATTCTTTGTTCTCTGAATTCTTCACCTTCCTGTGCCTCCTGCTTTTTAAATGCCTCTCCCCCCACCAAAAAAAAAGTAAGAGTAGAAAGGAGCACACTGGCTAATTCTGGAGTCATTGGCACTTTTCTCAGAGTTGGCATATATTAACTTTTTTTTTTTTTTTGAGACGGAGTCTCAAGCTGTCCCCCTGGGTAGAGTGCTGTGGCATCATTCACAGCAATCTCCAACTCCTGGGCTCAAGTGAGTCTCCTGCCTCTGCCTCCCAAGTAGCTGGGACCACAGGCGCCCTCCACAACACTTGGCTATTTTTTTGGTTGCAGCCATCTTGTTGTTTGGCGGGCCCGGGCTGGATTCGAACCCGCCACCTTAGGTGTATGTGGCTGGCGCCTTAGCCACTTGAGCCACAGGCGCTGAGCCATATTAACTTATCATTACACAAACTGTCAGGTATTTTGGTTGTATTTGTTTTTTAAAAGTAACTTTTTATTATAAAAGTTACATAGGCCCAGTGCAGAAAATTTAGAAAATACAGACATGCAAGGGGAAAAAATGGAAGGAAGGAAGAGAGGGAGAAAGGAAGACAACATTCAACTATACACACTTTTTCAGCCTAAATATAGGCCTTTGCATTTGACTGTGTTCAATGTTATCTTTTTTGGTTTGGGCCAAGCTGTCTAGGCTGTTGCAATAATTTGAGTCTGTGAACTTGTTCTCCCACATCCATGTCATCAGCACATTGCAAAACATTTTTCTTTGTCTCCCTCCAACTTACTCTTAAAACATTAGGGGGGCACCCTAAGGGCAAAGCCCTGTGGCCTCTCATTAGTGACCCCCTTTTATGCAGAGCTGGCTTTTAGGATATGGCTGTTTCCCCAGTTCCAAATCATCTGACATTTTCTCCATCTAACTCATGTTTTCCTCAATCATCCCACTAATGCCAGAGCATATGGGACATGCTACTCTCATCTTCATCAGCCTAGACAGGACTCTGGAAAAATGCATGCATCCCTGGACCTAAAGCTTCAGAAGGCACTAGGACAGACAGACAGGGACAGCTCAGAAGTGCTGTCCGTCATCCTCATAACACCTTGCCTGGTCGTCCCATTATACCCTCAGGCCAGACCTCTACCATGTTCTGTCTCTCCTTATTTTTTAGCCAAAGCAGAGGCATAAATCCCTACTTTGTGGTGCAACTAAGATAGCTTGGATTTTTTCTTCCGTTTAAACATTTTTTTGTTGTTGTTATAAAAATAATTTAATCACGAGACAAAAATTTGGCAACTGGAGAAAAGAAAAACAATTCTTGGCTGCTCCACACTAAGACAAGCACTGCTAACATTATAAAGTGTTTCTCCCACTCTCCTCTTCTTTGTGTATATTATTTATATAGCTCTAATCTTGACGGGGTGGAACTTTTAAAAGAAACTTTCCTAAGAAAGTTCAAGGGAAGAAGAATTAAAATAAACACTCAAGATAAGAGGAACTTTCAGGGCAGCAGTTATCTTCTGCTCTAAGTAAATAAATATAAACTCATCCTTGGGCATTCTCAAGGGTGCTGCTTTCTAGTTGAACCTCAAGGCTTCCTCACCCAAAGCCAGGTATGCTGCTGGCTTGTGCCAGACTTGGCCCTGTTCTTGGCTCATTTGCCATGCTCTGTACCTTTTGCCTTACTTAGCCAGTGCTCTGTGCATTTCTGTTGGCATGGAGTATATTCAATAGCTGGATGCCTGCCAGCTGCTGCCATCTTCCCAGAAGCATTTACTTCTCAAAGCCCAAATTCTACTACTCCTGACCAAAAGACACACTTAGTTACTGGAATTATTTTCAGAATGCAGAAAAGGAATGTTCCTCCTCTCCTTGCATATATAGCATTGGTATTGTGACTCAATGGTTCTCAAAGCATATTCCTTGATCTGCAGCATCAGCATCACTTGGGAGCTTGTTAGAAATGCAAATTGTCAGACTGCCCCCAGATTTACTAGGCAGAAGGTCTGGGGGTGAAGCCCAGCAGCTGATGTTGCAACAAGCCCTCCAAATGATTCTGGGGCACCTCAAGCTTGAGGACCACTACTTTAAGAAATGTTACCATTGGCTTGGCGCCTGTGGCTCAAGTGGCTAAGGCGCCAGCCACATACACCTGAGCTGGTGGGTTGAAATCCAGCCCGGGCCTGCCAAACAACAATGATGGCTGCAACCGAAAAATAGCCGGGCGTTGTGGCAGGTGCCTGTAGTCCCTGCTACTTGGGAGGTGGAGGCAAGAGAATCGCTTAAGCCCAGGAGTTGGAGGTTACTGTGAGCTGTGATGCAACAGCACTCTACCCAGGGCGACAGTGTGAGGCTCTGTCTCAAAAAAAAAAAAAAGACAGGAAGAAATGTTGCCATTTTGAAAATGCTAGCTCCTCTATAAATGTGTGAGAAAGCTTAGGGAAACTGAGGGAGGTAAGCCTCTGAATCAGAAAGAGATGCAGGTATTCCTTGCCTTGAAATGAGGGCCAGGTCAAGTGTTCATTGAAACATAAGGCCATGCAGCCTCAGAAATGTTTTTGCTTGTGTCTAGTCTAAAAAGGGAGATGAGGGTGAAGGAAGCTCCAGGGAACATCCAAGGTGTAGTCCTCTATCTGGAGCCACAAGGCTGATACTGAGAATAATGAAAAAAAACTCTCCAAGAACAAAGTCTGTGAAGCAGCCAAGCTTTACCCAAGGGGCAGAGCCAGGTGCCAGCGCCTGGCTAGAGAGCCTGCCCCAGATCAGCAAGATGGTGCTGGGAGACAGGGATTAGGAGAGCAGACTTTCTTTTTTTTTTTTGAGACAGAGCCTCAAGCTGTCCCCCTGGGTAGAGTGCCGTGGCATTATAGCTCACAGCAACCTCCAACTCCTGGGCTCAACCGAGTCTCTTGCCTCCACCTCCCAAGTAGCTAGGACCACAGGCGCCCGCCACAATGCCCGGCTATTTTTTGGTTGCAGCTGTCATTGTTGTTTGGTGGGTCCAGGCTGGGGATTTGAACCCGCCACCTTAGGTGTAGGTGGCTGGCGCCTTAGCCGGTTGAGCTATAGGCGCTAAGCCAGGAGAGCAGACTTTCAAGGGACTGTTCCCAAATGAATTTCAGGAGGAGCCAAGGTGTCTGTATGTAAATATAGGTTGGTCTGAAGGGAGAAAGAGAACTCTGGTGATAGACTTGCCTTGATGATAGACTGAAAGAACCAGACATTATCAGAGAGCATCCAAGGTGTTGGGGAGAGGCATTGTGGTAACAAAAAGGGAGAGAAGGGGACATAACAACAAGAGGGACTCTACTTAACAAATGCAAATATTGTAACCTATTTGTTTATACCCTCATATTAACCTGAAATTTAAAAGGATTGGGGAGAGATGGAGACACAGAGAATGAACAAGTCAATTTCAGGACGCATGAGAATTTCATAAGTCTTGAGTTGAGACCAAACCAAGGCTTCCCAGGCTGAGGTACCCTAAGGTAGGGTGAATAGAAGAAGGATAGAGGTCCTGTGTGCCCAGGAACCTCTTCAGCCCAGAAAACTAACAAAGTTTTATTTCACCCTCAACCCAGAAATCTCTACGTGGCCTTCTCATCTGGTTTTATACTTTGGTATTTACTGTGTTGATTTCTCCACAGTTCTCTTGGTTCAGGAGAGTACCTTTTGAAATTTCCAATCCTACTTGGCTGAATGAAGGTGTCCCCATCACGGCCAACATAGCTAAGCAGAACAGAGTGTCCTAAGAGGCTGTCCTAGCTGGACAGCCCAGTGAAATGTGCTGTGAGAATGCTCACAGATGTCTAGTTCCTCCTGTTTCCCCGGCAGTTGGCATTTCAGGGCACCCTAACTGGAGCAGCGACCCTGCTGATTTCCTCCAGGACCACCACACATAATCACAATACCTTAAATGTACACTTGGAGGAGGGCCATTTTCTCATAGGCATTTGCTACACATAGAGATTTGTGTAAGTATCTAATAAAACTCAAGGTGTATACAGACATTTAGTTACTTGAGTTTAAGCTACCTAAGGACAGGGACCCTATCTTTTATTTTTCTGTCTCCAATGCCCAGCATTATGCCAGATAGAAAATCAGCAATAAGGAAACATTTTTGTGGAAATCTGAGAAGTAGGGGCTTGTTTTGAGGAGCCTACAAGCCTGCTGAAGAGACAAAAAAAGTCCCTACTGGGAAATGTTATGATGCAGGTCACACTTAAATTACACAGCTGCGGGTAGACATCTGCCAGGAGGTTCAGGCTGAGGCAGATGCTTTCAGGAGGAAATGAGACTTGAAGGGGCATCCCTAATTTACTTCACGTCTTCTCAAAGGAACAAGCTTAGGATAAGCCTCCTCATGCCCAGGTAGTCTGGGGGAAAGTCAAAGGGCAAATCCTGGTGCATTGCAGATGGAATTCTGGCAGATGAACAGGGAGTGCCCATCAGAAAGGACTCTAAGGTCACACTGCCAGAGCTTAAATTTCTGCTACTTTCTTGGCATCAGTGACCGTGGCAAGATACTTGTCCTTCTGTGCCTGTTTTCTTAGCTATGAATGGGACTAATAGGACCTATCTCATAGGGTCATTGTGGGAATTAAGTGAGTTCATATATGTAAATTGCCTAGAACAGTGGCTAGTATGCAATAAGTGCCCTCTGAGTGTTTGCTGTTACTGGTTTCCTCCCCAGCTTGTATAAGGCCGAGTTCCATAGTCTCCAGTTTGGAACTGGAGAAAGGAGAGGTAAAGAGGGATTGAGTAGCAGGGGCCAGAGTGTCAGCCCCTAAGCCACCTGCTGCTCTCTCTCACAGACAGAGGGGATAAGTCCCCCATTCACAGCACGGGTGCCTAGTTCTGCCTCAGCCTATGACCAGAGAGGACTGGCCCCTGGCCAAGAGTACCAGGTCACTGTCCGTGCCCTTCAAGGGACCAGCTGGGGCCCTCCTGCCTCCAAGACCATCACCACGAGTAAGAGTTGGGGCTGTGGGGGTGGGATTGTGTGTGGAGACTTGGATTAGAGAGGGAATCTGCCCTCCAGGAGGAGGGGGGGGAGGAACTGGATTGTGGGTAGGCTCTTGGAAGCACAGCTAATGACTTAAGAACCAGACACCCACGTGAGCCCTCCTCTTTCTAACCTGACTAGTGATCGATGGTCCCCAGGACCTCCGAGTGGTGGCTGTGACACCAACCACACTGGAGCTCAACTGGCTGCGTCCTCAGGCTGAGGTAGACCGATTTGTGGTGTCCTATGTCAGTGCTGGCAACCAGAGGGTGCGTCTGGAAGTGCCCCCTGAAGCAGATGGAACATTGCTGACTGACTTGATGCCAGGCGTGGAGTATGTGGTGACTGTCACAGCAGAGCGGGGCCGGGCAGTCAGCTACCCAACTTCTGTCAGGGCCAACACAGGTATGGCTGGTTAGAGGTTAGGGAAGGGCCCTGATTTCCAAAATGTGGAGCCCCCTCCTCAGGAACCCAGGCCTAGCACCCACAGGCTCCTCTGAATGCATTTGGCAGGGTGCCTGGCAGTCTCAAAGCACCTTCTCGGGTCCTCACTCTGTCCTGAAGACAGTTTGCAGGTTTGACTATGGGAAGAACTGGCCCAGGGAAAAAAGCAGTGAACAGGAGATAAGGAGATGCTGTCTGATCCACTCAGATGAAGGAGGTTCTTATCTCAATTTAGGTACAAGGACAACCCGTGCGCTGACAGATCTTTTGGGGACTGGAATTAGGCAGGTCAAAGATCATCCGTCCCGCTGACATTAGGATTGATTGGTATTGCTGGAAGTTGGGTATCACAGCAGGAATTTTCCAATAACCCTCAAGGTTTCTTAACAGATGCCCGAATCTTTCCTTTCTTTTCCTGTGACGGGGATATCCACCTTGCTGTAGCTCACGTTCTCTACCCCCTCCCCTTTCTCTCCTTCAGTACAGGGCCCAACCCGCTGGCTTCGCTCTTCTTTCTAGGGCACCAACAGCGGTGGGCTTGGAGGGGGGTAAGGGGGGTTTCCAGGACACTAACTTCATTTCTCGTGTTTCTCTTTCCAGGTGGGACTGGGACACAGGAATAGAGGGAGGGGCTGCCGTGGGGAGAAGCGCAGGGGGAGCTGCCACTGACCTGTTCTCCCTTTCCCCTTTTCACCCCTGGCAGCACCAGGCCACTACAGTTATCCGGAGGTGCGCCCTCCAGCCCCGCCCCCCAAGCCCCGACCTCGGCCGGCCCCGCGGCCCCCACAGCCCCCTCGGCCCTCGCGGCCTGCAGAGGAGGGGTCGGAGCCCCGCCCCCCCCGGCCCAGCCTGCCCCAACCCCCGCGGCGGACGTGGGGCAACCTGACCGCCGAACTGGGCCGCTTCCGCGGCACAGTGCAGGACCTGGAGCGCCACCTGCGGGCTCACGGCTACCCTCTGCGGGCCAACCAGACTTACTCGTCGGTGGCGCGCCACATCCACGAATACTTGCAGCGGCGTCTGGCGGCCGCGGCCCCCACCGGCTTCCCCGCCCCCAAGCCCGGTCGCCCACGCCCCACCGCCAGCCCTGACCCAAGCACCAGGAAACGGGACTCCAACCAGGGCATCTATGGCCTATCGCCGGAAGGCGTTGACCAGGTGGCTGCGCCCCGCCACCCCAAACCCGAGGTGCTGGGCAGTTCCGCCGACGGCGCGCTTCTTGTGTCTCTCGATGGGCTCCGCGGCCAGTTCGAGCGCGTGGTGTTGCGCTGGCGGCCCCAGCCGCCCGCAGAGGGCCCCGGCGGTGAGCTGGCTGTGCCCGGCACCACGCGCACCGTCAGCCTTCCGGACCTCAGGCCCGGCACCACCTACCACGTGGAGGTCCACGGGGTGCGGGCGGGGCAGACCTCCAAGTCCTACGCCTTCATCACCACCACAGGTAGCGTGGGCTGGGGCTCCGGGACCACCCAACCTCTGTCCAGCCTCACCTGCCGTCGGAGTGCCATGAGTTCTTCCTGCTGCCTCACCCCTCAGACTGCTGTGTCCCACCACACCCGTCTACCTTCAGGCCCTAAATGGCCCAGGCTGCAGGGAACCCCTACAACAAATCGCGTCTGCCTGTGTCCCTAGAAGCCACTCCCACAGGCCTGGCATCATCCTGTGCATACCTATGGCCAAGTCAGCCTCCTACTTGGGATTCCCAGGGCACTTCTGTCCGGATTGCTGTTCTCGGCAATGAAGGGGCATTGGTGGGGGTGGGGCACCTGCAAGGCTTCACTGGAGCAGTTTGAATGTGTGGGGACTGAAACCAGCAATTCCCACTCTGACTCATTGTGGTGAGGGTGGCTGAAGACTGTGGTCAGTGGTTGCTATTTTCCACAATTTGTCCTTCAGCTTGAAGGGACACATCGGAACTGCTTGGGGATGACTTTGAAGCAGTCAGGCAGCATGTAGGGGGTGAAACCACTGCTTCTTGAGCTGCCTTTTCAGACCTCCTGGCTCATTTTACACTGGTCTCTCCCACAGGAACAATGCTCAAGCTTGGGGAAAGGGAGTTCTGTGGCTGCTGTGGAGAGGGTGGTGGACCTCTTCTTCCCCCATAGGGCCCAGATGCCACCTGACCTGGATGTCTGCCCCCACATCCTCTCTTTCCTCTCTCTCATTACCCACTTTCCTCTTGCATCCTCTCTTCCTAACACCACTGTCTCCTCCTTTCTTCCAGGCTTTCACTGCAGCACTAATGGAAGCCACCCGACCACCATGCAGTGGGGAGGTGGAAGTGTGTGGGAAGGGACATGGATATCTCTGGGGACTGGAAGTCATAGAAACCTTGTGCGGGGAGGGATAGCAGGCTTAATGAATTTTACTTATTACCTGCCCTGTCTGTTCAGTGCTGTGTAGTTGGGGTACTTGGAGGACAGTCAGACCTTTGGCAGTATGGGGCAGCCCAGGTGGTGGAACCAGGGGTAGAAAAAGGAGAGGGTCTCTATGGCTTTGAGGCTGGAGGGCAGAATCTAGGGACTGAGGATTCCTTTCTGGCTCTCATACTGGACTCTCTTTTTCTTGTCCTGCCCCTTCCCAGGGTCCTCACCCTCGGGCCTCTTGGGGGCTACCGATGAGCCTCCTCCTTCAGGCCCCTCAACGACCCAAGGGGCCCGGGCCCCTCTCCTGCAGCAGCGCCCCCAGGAGCTGGGAGAGTTGAAGGTGCTGGGCAGAGATGAGACAGGACGCCTCCATGTGGCCTGGACTGCCCAGCCCGACACCTTTGCCCACTTCCAGCTGCACCTGCGGGTACCTGAGGGGCCAGGAGCACATGAGGAACTTCTGCCAGGGGACGTCCGCCAGGCTCTGGTGCCCCCGCCCCCTCCTGGATCCCCTTATGAGCTGTCACTTCGTGGGGTCCCCCCTGGGGGCAAGCCTTCTGACCCCATCATCTACCAAGGCATTATGGGTACATCTTGGAGTCTGCTTTTCCTGAGACAGGGAGGAGCTGGGACCATCAGGACTACTTGAGAGATGGGCTAGATAGTGAGGGGCCAGTGAAGGATTGGGCTGACATTGGGTCTGGGTGGTAGGAGAAAGGAGAAGAGGAGAGGAACTGTGGGTTCATAGGAAAGATGGTTGGAGTAGGGATCTTAGAATGATGATGGAGGTGGGTGGGAAGAGGGGAGTACTCCAGGAAAACAAGGCAGGAGGGGGAAAGTCCAAGGGTGGAACAGGGATTCAAAGAGAGAAACTGTAGGCCTCTGGTTCTCCACCTACAGCTTTCCCTGGCTCTTGTCCTATCCCCACTTCCTGGTCTGTCCTCTGCCCTACCTTGTCCTGTGGACCTCTCAGGTCTGGATACTGACCCTCAGCCTCCTCCTCATCATCATCCCTTTTCCATAGCCCCTGACACACTCTTCCCTGGGAGCCATGGGAGGCTTGCAGTGGACAGCACCCCATGATTCCATCAGCCAGTTTCTGCTGGGGGCGAAGGCTCCATGAGAAAGGGGCTTCACAGCCATCAGGACTTCAGAAATGGATGAGGTTTGCAGGATAGTCCAGGACAGGGCCTGGGGATGCCTCACTCTCACATCTCCTCTTGGTTCTTCTCTATGGTACCAGGGTGACCAAATCTCTCCCAAACTCTGGGCCATGTCAAGCTCACCACTAAGAGAGAAGGGGGGCTGAGTGCTCTGAGGTAGCAGCAAGAAGGCTTGAAAAATTCATGGGAACCTAAACTCCCCCCCCCAAATCTTGGTGATGCAGAGGAACTAAGACCTTGTGAGGGGAAGAGAAACTTTCACAAGAGAAAGAACAGAAATGAGGGGGAAATGCCTCCCTTCTAGGAGAGCAGGTCACAGAGGGCTGAGCAGTAAGGAAATAGAGGATTCCAGGGAGGGAGCTGTCCAGGATGAAATGAGGTGGGTAGAGGAGAGGGAAGGAGGCAGGGGATGAAGGAATGAGTAAGTCCACTGTGCTTTGTTTTTGCCCCCTAAACCCCAGACAGGGATGAGGAAAAGCCTGGGAAGCCCTCAGGTACACCACGCCTGGGTGAGCTGACGGTGACAGACATGATCTCTGACTCCTTGCTCCTGCGCTGGACGGTCCCCAAGGGCACGTTTGACTCCTTTGTGATCCAGTACAAGGATAGGGATGGGCAACCTCAGGTAGTGCCTGTGGAGGGGCCCCAGCGCTCAGCCCCCATCACCTCCCTGGACCCAGGCCGCAAGTACAAATTTGTCCTGTATGGGCTTATTGGCAAGAAGAGGCATGGCCCCCTGGTGGCTGAAGCCAAGATCTGTGAGTGAGATCTCCCCCCTCCTGCCCTCTGTACTGTCCTGAAGGTCTTCCCAGGACATTGGGAACCTGCTTTGGGAGCTCTAGGAAGGCTTCCTGAAGGCAGTGGTGCATGAGCTAAATCCTGAAGAGAAATTAGTGTTTGGCAGGCAAGGGAGAGGTGGCCACAGGAGAATCCATGTCACTTTCCTGGCTGGAAAGCAGGGCACATGGGGAGCTAAAGGGTCTGGTTTTAGGGTTTCCTGGGCCATGCTGAGGGACTTGGGCCTCAGTTGAGGGCCCTAAAGGCCTCCGAAGGGTTAAGTAGGAGAGTGACATGATTTGATATTTATCTTACAAGTAGTCCTGTGGCTGCTGCAGAGATAACTGGCAAAGTGAGTTAAGGGCTGGCAAGAAATGATGGTGGCTTGGCAGTAGGGCTGGATGTGGGAGGTGAAGGAGGCCCAGGCAGTCCTCAGGGTTCTGGATCAGATACTACCATTCCCTGAGACAAGGAACAGCAGTAAGGAAGGTTGAGAACCACTGCTATAGATGGATATGGCTCCTCACCAGGGCATATAGCAGCTTGGCAAGAATACTGGCTGGATCTCAGTCCCTCTCTATTCCCTCAACAATGCACCTCGGCAGTGAACTGCCTGCATAACCTCGCACCGCATCCTTATATGGGAGAGGGGTTCACCCTTCTCCTATGACCTGTGTCCCTCCCTTTTCTCTGTTCTCCTCCTCCTAGTGCCTCAGAGTGACCCAAGAACTCCACCCCGCCTAGGAAAACTGTGGGTGACAGACCCTACCCCAGACTCGCTGCATCTCTCTTGGACCGTCCCTGAGGGCCAGTTCGACTCTTTCGTGGTCCAATACAGGGACAGAGATGGACAGCCCCAGGTGGTACCTGTGGAAGGGCCTGAGCGTTCAGTCACCATCTCCCCATTGGACCCTGACTACAAGTACAGATTCACTTTGTTTGGGATTGCCAACAAGAAGCGACATGGCCCCCTCGTGGCCGATGGCACCACTGGTAAGTAGCAGCCACCTCAGCGCCCATGTGACCTCTTATAGCCCTCTCATCACACTTGCCCTCAGCCAGAAACCAGCTGGGCTACCCCCAAGATGACTGACTCTGTGATCCTGGTCTGGCTCCTGGGCTGAGGGGCAGCCAGCCTCCCCCACACTGCTGGACCCCTTCCATCCCATTCAGCAGCTCCCTACAGCCCAGAAGGTGTGTCATATTCTGGCTATATCAGACTTCCCCAGAATTTGGCACTCATACTAATCAAATAGTGAACCCCATATGAGACATTGTGACATTCTGTCCAAACCCCAGCCCCATTCCTAGGCTGCCAGTTCAGCACCTGACTGGGTCCTCTTGTTTACAGCCCGAGAGAGGAAAGAGGAGTCCCCCCACCCTGAATCTCCCAAGCAGCCCCTGCTGGGGGAGCTGACAGTGACTGGCGTGACTCCAGACTCCCTGCGCCTATCATGGACAGTAGCCCAGGGCCCCTTTGACTCCTTCATGGTCCAGTACAAAGATACACAAGGGCAGCCCCAAGCAGTGCCTGTCAAGGGGGATGAGAACGAGGTCACCATCCCTGGGCTGGAGCCTGACCAGAAGTATAAGATGAACCTCTACGGGCTTCGTGGCAGGCAGCGTGTGGGGCCCGTGTCTGTGGTGGCCAAGACGGGTGAGTCAGGTCTGCAGAGGCCTGTGTTCCTTGCTAGCCTCCAGCCTGTGAGCAAGTCCTGGCCGGGCTCCTTCTAGCCCCCTCCATCTCCTCTTTCTCAACTTCAATTCTGCCAAAGCCTCCACCCACCTCCTCCTGCACTGCTCTCTAGGCCTCCTTGTCCACCCTCAGCTCCTCCTTTCCTTCTCAGCCCTGCTTCTCCATCTCCAAGGGCAGGTCCCATTTTTCTCCCATTCCAAGCACCCAGACTTATCCTGCCAGCCTATTCTGTTCTCCTCACAGATATCCTCACCATTCAGTCACGTTGCTCTTGCCCCACAGTTTTTACTGAGCTCCATAATGGCATATGGCTGTGGTCACTTCTGAGCTTCTATCCCCATACGCTTCTGCCACTGCTGCTTTGTTCAGAGGTGGCAGATCCAGGTTGTAGGGACAAGAGCACCACATTTCCCCAGCTTCTTTGCGGCATGTGAAGGACTCTTCCCAGCCGCCTGGGAGTGGGGCAAGGGGCTCACTATCAGCACAGCATCCCAGCCTATTCCTTCATGTCCCCAGCTTCACCTCTTCCAATGCTAATTCCTTCTGTGAATTCTTTGCTAAAAGAGTAATGGTTGGGAGCAAAAACTCTGGAACCAACTGGTTGACTCTTACTACCAGCTTTGCAGCTTACTACCTAGGGGACCTTGTGCAAGTTACTTAACCTCTCTGTGCCTCAGCTGTCAAATGGGGATGATAATGGTTACCACTGCACAGAGTCATTAGGATTAAATGAGTTGATATATGTACAGTACTTAAAATAGTACATGGTACATCAAAACTGTGAGCTATTTAAGAGTGAGCTGCTATTTCTTTCTGACTCACTTCCCAGTAACCATTTTTGTTTCTCACCTCCCTACCTTTCCCATCCTCACTGGGGTTATCATTCTTACCTGTTTCCTCTTCAATCTATCTCAGAGTAGTACCCCATGGCCTGGGGAGTGGGTCCCAGAAGGGTGGGTTTGCCTTGTGCCACAGCCTCTCCATTCCACAGAGGCTTGGCAAAGGCCTAACTGTCCCAGATAGTGGTAGTGTCCACAGGCATGTGATGCTAGAGCCAGCCAGAGAAGAGCAGGGCCTTCCTTAGTTCCTACCAGCCCTCGCCCTACCCCCACTTTTTTCCCACTCTTTCCTGGATCTCTGCCTTAGCAATTTATTCCTTAGGGTTAAAGGGGAGGGAGGGGAAAGGCTGCCTGGAGAGGCCTTAGCAGGCCCACATTCCAGTGTCCTATCCTGACTCAAGGGGTGGGGCAGCCAGAACTGGGAAAGCACAGGTAGGGAGATGCCTTGCTGCCCCTCCTCACTCTCTGAGGTCAGCACTGCCACTGAACATGACATAGAAGAATCATCAGAGGTTTCCTCTCTTCTCACTTAGCTCCTTTCTCAAATATGAGGGGACACTCCTCACCCCCACAGGACCCACCAGTACAGGATGTAGTTGGGTACTATCTCAGCCCTCTCCATCCATAATGCCCAAATGGCTGATACAAAGACTGCATGAGCCCTAAGCCTACAACATCAGGAGTATATTTGATGTGTGGACACCAGCAAGCAAGTCACACTTTAAGCCTATATTCCCCCATCTTTTCTCAGCTCCTCTAGAGATTGTGGATGAGACCCCCAGGCCCACAGAACCCAACACAGAGATCCCAGAACCCCCAGAGGAACCACTTCTGGGGGAGCTAATGGTAACAGGATCATCCCCAGACTCGCTGAGCCTCTCCTGGACCGTCCCCCAGGGCCACTTCGACTCCTTCACTGTCCAGTACAAGGATAAGGATGGACGGCCCCAGGCAATGCGTGTCAGGGGCGAGGAGAGAGAGGTCACAATGAGGGGCCTGGAGCCTGGGCGCAAGTACAAGATGCACCTGTATGGCCTGCATGAGGGGCAGCGCATGGGCCCTGTGTCCACTGTGGGCATTACAGGTGAGTGAGGGGTAGGGCCTGATTTAGTTCCTTCCCACTGCAGGCCCTGACTTCCCTGTAGCCAGTTTCCTTCCCTTGCTCCACCAGGAAGCCCCACCTGCTTGGGGAAGACCTAGAAAAACAGGTCATTAAGGACTGGCCTACAACAACCTTTTGAGAGCCTGAGTAGGTTTTGAACTATCTGTTTCCTTGCCTGTAAAATGGGGATAACACCAGGCAGCACCTATGGCTCAAAGGAGTAGGGAGCCTGCCCCATATGCCAGAGGTGGTGGGTTCAAACCCATCCCCGGCCCAAAACTGCAAAAAAAAAAAAAAAAAAAAATGGGGATAACACCTATCTCACAGAACTGTTGTGAGACTTAAATGAGTTAACAGATATAAAGCACTAAGATTGGGCCTGGCACAAAGTAAACATGCTATCAAGTGTTTGCTGCTGTGATTATTATAATTATCTTTACTGCGGGATCTGCTTTATCCTCTTTGGCTGGCTCAGCTGTTGGTCAGAATGTGCATGAGCCTAAAGCCATACCACCCTGAATGCACCCAAGCTCCTCCAATCTCAGAAGCTAAGCGGGATGATTGTAACACTGCATTCCAGCATGGGCGGCAAAGCAAGACACTATCTCAAAAAAAGAGCTAGGCTAGGCTCAGTGGCTCATGCCTGTAATCCTAGCACTCTAGGAGGCCAAGGCAGGAAAATTGCCTGAGTTCAGGAGTTGAAGACTAGCCTGAGCAAGAGTAAGACTCCATCTCTACTAAAAATAGAAAAATTAGCCAGCATGATACTGCACACCTGTGATCTCAGCTACTGAAGAGGCTGAGGCAGGAGGATCACTTGAGCCCAAGAGTTTGAGGTGGCTGTGAACTTTGATGACACCATTGCACTCTAGACTGGTTGACAAAAATGAGACTCTGTCTCAAAAAACTAAGTAAAATTTAGAAAACCATGACTTTGATTTTATAAAACTTTGACTATGCAGAATCAAGCCTGACTAGAAGTTGAGTGGGAGAATGTGCAGGAGACATTGGTCTCTTCTTCATCAGTGCAGCCCAAACTTTCCTTTTTTTTTTCCTTTCCTTCTCCTGCTTTTCCTTCTCCTCCCTCTCCCTCACCCCTCTCCCTCCTTCTCCTCCTCCTCCTTCTCCTCTTTCTCCTTTTTTAATACAGTTTCGCTGTCACCACAGCTAAAGTAAAGTGCAGCAGTGTCATCAAAGCTCACTACAGCCTCAAACTCCCAGGTTCAAGAGATCCTCCTGCCTCAGCCTCCTGAGTATCTGGGACTATAGGCATGCACCATGATGCCTGTCTAGTTTTTCTATTTTTCGTAGAGGCAAGGTCTTGCTCTGGCTCTTGCTCAAGCTGGTTTTAAGCTCCTGATCTCAGATTCTCCTACCTCAGCCACCCTGAATGCTAGGATTACAGACGGAAGCCACCTTGCCTGGCCAAAACTTTTCTTTAACACTCATCTAGGGAGGCACCTGTGGCTCAAAGGAATAGGACGCCGGCCCCATATGCCAGAGGTGGCAGGTTCAAACGCAGTCCCAGCCAAAAACTGAAAAAAAAGGGGAAAAAGGCAGATAGTTGTATACAAAGGAAGCAGAAAAACTAAACAAGACCTTTAGGCTCAGCGTCTGTGGCTCAAGCAGCTAAGGCGCCAGCCACATACACCTAAGGTGGTAGGTTCAAATCCAGCCCAGGCCCACCAAATAACAATGATGGCTGCAACCAAAAAATAGCCAGGCGTTGTGGCAGGTTCCTGTGCTCCCAGCTACTTGGGAGGCTGAGACAGGAGACTTGCTTGAGCCCAGGAGTTCGAGGTTGCTGTGAGCTGTGATGCCACAGCACTCTACCCAGGGGGACAGCTTGAGGCTCTGTCTCAAAAAAAAAAAAGTAGTAATAATAATAAATAAAATAACAAAATGATTTTAAAAAATTAAAAAAAACACTCATCTAGTGAGTGAATTCACAGCAGAGAACATTCCTCATGCCCCCTCTCTCCAGCCCAATATGGGACCACCTGAGCCACTACATAGGGCTTAAGAGAATCTTAAGCGATTCTCTTGCCTCGGCCTCCCAAGTAGCTTGGACTATAGGCGTCCGCCACAACAGCCTGCTATCTTGTTGTTGTGGTGGTGTTGGTTGCCACTGTTGTTTAGCTGGCCCGGGCCAGGTTCGAACCCGCCAGCCTTGGTAGCCAGCGCCCCACCTGCTGTGCTATAGGGGCTGCCTGTTTCTGTATTTCCACAAACCTCAACCAGATGATGGCTTGGGTAATTTAGTTTCCAAATCTTCCACTCTCAATTTATTTTCTTTGCCCCAGTCAGCATTCAGAAGAGCGAAAAGGGAAAAAGGCACCTTGAGTTACTCTCCTCAGAGCCTGAAGTAACAAACTGGAAGCAGGTGCCAGGCCCAGAGGTGCTGCCAAAGCTTTCTCCTGGGGTGATCTCGGATCTGGCCTTTGGTCCCAGGGAACTACACTGGGCTTTGTGAGGCCTTTTCCATGGTCCCCAGGGTAAAGGGAGGCTCTGTCAGATACTAACTGAGGTGGTGCAGTAGAGGAAATTTGAGTTTTGGAATCTGACAAACTGAGTTCCACTTCTGGCTTCCCCTGTTCTCAGCTGTGTGATCTTGAAAAACCTCCTCTTCAGCATCCTCATCTTCAAGATAGCAAATGTTGCCGCACTCATCCTAATAGAGGAAGTGATATAACTTGTAGCATGTTCTCAGTTCATCTGACTTTTGCTCAGACCTTCTCTTGAAGGAATCCGTGTTCTTTTTTATTATTTATTTATTTATTTTGAGACAGAGTCACACTATGTTGCCCTCGGTAGAGTGCCATAGGTTTGAGTGATCTCTGACTCTTGGGTTTAAGTGATTCTCTTGCCTCAGCCTCCCAAGCAGCTGGGACTACAGGCACCCACCACAACTATTTTTTGGTTGTAGTTGTCATGTAGTTTGAACCGGTGTATGTGGCTGGCACCCTAGCCACTGAGCTACAGGTGCTGAGTCAAAGATTAATTTTTTTTGTTTGTTTTGAGACAGAGTCTCACTATGTTGCCCTCAGTAGAGTTCCATGGTGTCATAGCTCACAGCAACCTCAAACTCTTAGACTCAAGCAATTCTCTTGCCTCAGCCTCCCAAGTAGCTGGGACTACAGGTGCCTGCCACAACTTCTGGCTATTTTATTTGTTTGTTTGTTAGTTTATTTAGCAGGCTGGGGCAGGGTTCGAACCCACCAGCTTCAATGCATGTGGCTGGTGCCCTAATTACTGAGCTATGGGTGCCGAGCCTCATTTTCTTTTTTAGAGACAGCATCTTGCTCTGTCATCCAGGTTGGAATGCAGTAACATGATTATAGCTCACTGTAGCCTCAAACTTTGGGCCTAAACAATCCTCTCACCTCAGCCTCTGAGTTGCTGGGATTATAGGCGCCACTACACCTGGCTGAGAAATCTGTGTTTTGATGCTGGATATCCTGAAACATGTATTTTTACATGCCCTAGATAAAATGGAGGAGGCCCTTTAAGAAAGAAATGGACATTGATATCAGTGACTAGTGCAGCAAGAGGATGAAGGAGCTGGAGCCTAACTGAGCTCTGGGGCTGTGCCTGGCACACACAGCACTCATGGTGCCATTGCCAGGGAACGAGACATGGAGCTCATTAGAAACACTTCAGAATTGGAAAATTGCAGCATGGGAACTGTCATACTCATGAATAGTTATAATCTCACTTTTTCCAGTTAAGCCAAGCCACCAACAATAAGGCTTGATGGTGAGGGACGGTTTCATTCCCTCATAGAAAGAAGTACAGAGAGGGCAACAGTGAGCAGGAAGTGGATGCTACAGGAACTCATAAGGTTAGAAGGCAAATAAAATGAAAGAAAATGCCTGGCCTGTCCATAGTAGATGTTCAATACATGTGGTTGCTGTGGCCCCTCCCACCACCTTCAGCTGCCCCCATCCCTACCCTCCCTACCCAACCTCATTTCTGTCTGCCTGAGGCCAGGTCACCAGCCTGTTTTAAGCAGGTGTCACCTGCCTGGAGCCTAATCTTGCCCTCCCCCACCACAGAAGCCAGACAAACAAGCTCTTGGGTGCCCCCCCACCCAACCTCCCATCTGCCATTTTCTCACTTGGGACCAACCACCTGAGATTGAGTCACCAGTGAGGAATGCCTTTCCTACCAGCCTTAGCTCCTGCTGGGGCAGTGGGATCCAGCAATTCCTGAATGCAGCACTCCCAGCCTGTACCTGCAGACCACTTATATATCCTACAGATATTTGTTGGGCACCTGCTCTGCACTGGGCACTGGAACACAGCAGTGAGTAAGGCAGCGCTCCTGCTGAGGGGCTCACATTCTAGCAGAGGCGGACGGGCAACAAACTGCACAAACATAGCAGTGGTTCCACTCTCGTCAGTAGCAAGAGCAGTGGAGAAAAGCAAAGCCTAGTAGCTGAGATGGTGACACTCAAGAAAGACCACTCAGGTCTTTGGGGAAAGAGTATCCCAGACAAAGGGAAGAGGGAATGCAGAGGCCAGCAGTAGGGAAGGGACCCCAAATGTCTGGAGGCAGCAAGGAATGCAGCGTGTTTTGAAATGGAGTTGTAGGGAGGGCAGGTGGTAGGTGATGATGTGAGAGATGTACATGTAGGAACTTGGAGACCATTGCAAGGACTCAAATTTTACTCCAAGTGAGGTGGAAACCACTGCGGGAACAGGCCGTGACTGACGTGTTCTTCCCTCTGGCTGCAAACTGACAGACCAAAGAGTAGAAGGAAGGAGATGATCTGGGAGACTGTTATGATAATCCAATAAGAGCCCCTGGTGCTTGGAGGTGACCAAGAAGGGGTCAGGTTCTTTCTTTTTTTTTTTTTAGACAGAGTCTCACTTTGTCACCCTCAGTAGAGTGCTGTGGCATCACAGCTCACAGCAACCTCCAGCTCTTGGGCTTAGGCCATTCTCTTTCCTCAGCCTCCCAAGTAGCTGGGACTACAGACACCTACGACAATGCCCAGCTACTTATTTTTGTTGTTGTACTTTGGCTGAAGCTGGGTTCAAACCTGCCATCCTCAGTATATGGGGCCAGCGCCCTACTCACTGAGCCACAGGTGCTGCCTGAGGGTTAGATTCTGAAGGCAATGATAGCAGGACTTACCCACAGGACAGATGTGTCATGTAAGAGAGAACACAGGAGGCTCGGCGCCTATAGCTCAACCGGCTAAGGCGCCAGCCACATACACCTAAGGTGGCGGGTTCGAATCCCCAGCCCGGACCCGCCAAACAACAATGATGGCTGCAACCAAAAATAGCCGGGCGTTGTGGCGGGCGCATGTGGTCCCAGCTACTTGGGAGGCGGAGGCAAGAGACTCGCTTGAGCCCAGGAGTTGGAGGTTGCTGTGAGCTGTAATGCCACGGCACCCTACCCAGGGGGACAGCTTGAGGCTCTGTCTCAAAAAAAAAAAAAAAAAAAAAGAGAGAACACAGGAATGACTCCAAGGATTTGACCTATGTCGCTGGAAGAATAAAGTTGTTATTTTACTGAGGTTGGGAGGTGTGGTGGGAGCAGGTGTCAGAGGAAGCTCAGGAGCACAGTTGTAGATTTGTTGAGTCTGAAGCACCAATTAGCATCCAAGGAAGATGTTGAGCATACTTGGGCCTGGGGGTCAGGGGAGAGGTCTGGACAGAGGATATAAACTTGAAGTCATTGACATGCAGATGGACTTCCAGCCACTCTCCAAGGTCTCAGTGATAGCAATTGTGACTTCATATACCTGGCAGGGACCCAGTGAAGGACTATTGGCCAGACAGATGTTGCCAGTCAATGCAGTTCTACATCAGACTACCTCATGGGTACCGTACACAAAAGGAACAGATATAATTATCACCAAAGGAAGGAGGATTCTTTCTTAATAGCTCCCACCATCTCTGTCCTAGACCCCCAACAGGAGGAAGATACTCCTCCAGCTACTGAGCCCCCCCTGGAACCACGCCTGGGAGAGCTGACAGTGACAGATGTGACCCCCAACTCCATTGGCCTCTTGTGGACTGTCTCTGAGGGCCAGTTTGACTCCTTTGTGGTCCAGTACAAGGACAGGGATGGGCAGCCCCAGGTGGTGCCAGCGGCCACAGACCAGCGGGAAGTCACAGTCTCTAACCTGGAGCCTGCAAGAAAATACAAGATAAATGTCTATGGGTTACATGGTGGGCAACGTGTGGGCCCCCTCTTTGTAGTAGCTGAGACAGGTGAGTAAGGGGTGAAGCAGTCCCCATCCATGGTTACCCAGAGCTCCCCACCCCATGGCCCTTCTTCCAGCCCTGCCTGGATGCTACCATTGCCTCATGGAAAGCCAGACCCTGCTCGTCCTCCTCGGGCTCACATGCATCTTGGTCTATTTCCTGACCCCATTGCTCTCCCTGGCTGGACCCTCCCCTGCTCTCCAGGTCCTTCCCCATCTCCACTCTGCTCCCTCCTCATGGGAATGTTTTCTTCCTATTTGGACTAAATCCAGCCTAAGACTTTCTCTCTCTTGCGATTATCCAGAGCTGTTTCCTCTCCCTTCTCTTTACAACCCTGCTGTGACTTGAACATGGCTGCCACCTCCTCCTTCTGCCCTTTTTTGGGGGGTTAAACTGCCACACATCCCTGAATCCCTTCTAGAGGTCCTCAGCTGTGTGGTCTAAGTTGCATTCCTTCTGGCCTGAGCCAGTTTTTATCTCTCTAGGAAGTTGCCCTCTCTCTTGCTCTTGGTTCCTTCCTGCCCCTCATGGCCCCCCGGGCATAAGTTCTCTATCATTTGGGTTTTTTTCTATGCCTAAGAAGAGGAAACTCCATGACTTTTGTGCAGTACCATCTGATGAGACATGTAGCCCTTCTCAGAGCAATGTTTTAAAATCTATAAATGTATAGGATTATGAAGGAAGACACTTATATTAATATACAATTATCAGAATATTTGTTTAAAACCCAAATTCATTATTTAGTAATACTTGGACTTATTAGTCCATTAAATAGTAAGACTTGGTGGCATATTTGACAAACTACAACATTTAGAAGTAGTGATGAGTGTAAATCGTATTTTAAAGTTTTTACAATATCTCTAAAGTGATGTAAAAACATCTATGATTTCTGTTGGTTACAAAGTCATAATACTGCTATGGTTGGTTTCCTATATTTGATCATTGAAGGAAATGCTACATTTCAGATAGAAGTCTGAAAATAAAAGTGTAACACCCCCCTCAAAGCCCTCAGCACCAGGGGCTCTCCCTTGAGATCTCAGCCATGTTCTTTGTCTTCCTGAATCCTAGATGCCCTCCCACCAGCCCCAGCCACAGAGGCCTCCAAGCCCCCCTTGGAGCCACGCCTGGAGGACCTGACAGTGATGGACGTGACCCCTGATTCTGTGGGCCTCTCCTGGACAGTCCCTGAGGGTGAATTCGACTCTTTCGTGGTACAGTACAAGGACAGGGATGGGCAGCCCCAGGTGGTGCCAGTGGCTACAGACCAGCGGGAGGTCACCATTCCTAACCTGGAGCCCTCCCGCAAGTACAAGTTCCTGCTCTTTGGAATCCAGGATGGAAAACGACGTGGCTCAATCTCTGTGGAGGCAAAGACGGGTGAGTGAGGACCCCATAGCTGGGCCCGAGCCCCCATCTCCCTCCCGTCTTCACACTCTCTCTGCCAGATCTTCCCTTTATCCATCTCCTCTATCTCATTTGAAAAGCCACAGCCTCGGCTCGGCGCCTATAGCTCAACCAGCTAAGGCACCAGCCACGTACACCTAAGGTGGCGGGTTCAAATCCCCAGCCCAGACCCGCCAAACAACAATGACGGCTACAACCAAAAAATAGCCAGGCGTTGTGGCGGGCGCCTGTGGTCCCAGCTACTTGGGAGGCGGAGGCAGGAGACTCGCTTGAGCCCAGGAGTTGGAGGTTGCTGTGAGCTGTAATGCCACAGCACTCTACCCAGGGGTACAGCTTGAGGATCTGTCAAAAAAAAAAAAAAAAAAAAGAAAAGAAAAGCCACAGCCTCCCCAGTCCAAAGCAGACAAGGACCAGGAGAACGGGGCCAGTTCCTGCTGACTGGCCACTCCCTTGTTGACTTTGCTGCTGTTCTCCTAACTTCTGCTTCTGTTAGTTAGGGGAAACCACAGAACCCTTGCTAGAGGATGGAACATGGGAGACTGGGGTGCTGGGCCTCCTGCCTCCCTGGGCCTTGCAGCCCATCACCTCCTCAGAGTTTTGCTATCTCCCTCATGATTTCCACCCAACTTATCACCCTCCTGTTTCAGGTCTTTCAGATGCTCTATCTGCCTCCTGCGGAGGCTCCCTTTCCTCCTCTGCCCTTCTCCTGGAGCCTCAGAAATTGGGAACCAGGGGATCCCAGCCCAGCTGTGCCCCTTTCCTGGGCCTCAGTCCAGGCCCTCCCCTGCCTCTGGGGGCTCCCTGTTGCCAAAAAACTTTTGCAATAACAATGACGTCAGTGTCCTCACTGTCCAGGAAGGCAGAGGGCCAGCTCCTTCCCAGGCCCTGGGATGGCTCCTTGGGCAGACAGCAGATCCTTTCCCAATATGAGCTCACACACACACACAGGCAGCCCCCACTCCTCCACCAAGGCCTGTGGGAGTCTTAATTCTCCCAGGCCAGCCAGTGCAAAATGAGAAAGGGAACAAGGGAGAAGTGAGAACCACCTGCATTGTGACATCCTGCCTCCCCCACCTGCTGTCTGCCCCCACAGGGATCCTGTGCCCTTGGGTTTCTCAAGGGCCAGTCACATCACAAAGTTTTGGCTCTTGGGTAAGAGGAGACAGGGAACAAGTCTGTGACAAGCTGCACCCTCAGGAAAATAGTCTGTAATAGGTGGGAAGAGGCTGGACAGCAAGAGGAAGAAGATGAGGAGGGAAGCTAGGGACTCTCTTTTGCCAGAGATGACTCAGGAGAGGAGACCCTCCCCACTTTGGTCAAGGGGAGAGAGGCATGGGGCAGATGGAGATGGTGATGAGGATAGGAGGTGATGGAAATAAAGATTTTGAAGAGGCAATGACTGAGCTCTTGGGCAGTTCTGGATTTTTCCAACCCCAGGAGGCAGTTAAGGAGTCATTGTGGAAAAAATAAACACAAGAACCTTTCCTCTCTGTCAACTGTCCCAGGTGATGCCAGCCCAGGGGCCTCGCCCCAGCTTGGGGAGCTATGGGTGATGGACCCCACCTCAGACTCGCTGCGCCTTTTATGGACAGTCCCTGAGGGTCAGTTTGACTCTTTTGTGGTCCAGTTCAAAGACAAGGATGGACCCCAGGTAGTGCCTGTGGAGGGCCATGAGCGCTCAGTCACTGTCACACCTCTGGATGCTGGCCGCAAGTACAGATTTCTCCTCTATGGCCTCCTGGGCAAGAAGCGCCATGGCCCCCTGACTGCTGATGGCACCACGGGTGAGGAGCATCCCCTGCTGGGCCCTGCTGTGCTACCCTGAGGCTCTGGGCAGCAGGTGGTCACTTCTGGGGGCTGACATTAAGGTTATTTGGCCCTAGCCACTTGGGCTAAGATCCAGCTCCCAACACCCTTGCACAGGCCCCTAGCGCCAACTCTGTAGGACTCAGCCATGCCAAGTCCTGTCTCCAAACCTTTCCATCCTGCCCTTTGAGGTCACCCAGCCCTCCAGAAACAGCTCAGCCATTTCCTCTCCGTGTCTCCATCTCAGAGGCTCGGAGTGCTATGGATCATACTGGAACAAAGCGTCCCCCAAAACCCCGTCTGGGGGAGGAGCTGCAGGTGACCAGCGTGACCCCGAACTCCGTGGGCCTCTCATGGACAGTCCCTGAGGGCCAATTTGACTCCTTTGTGGTCCAGTACAAGGACAGGGATGGGCAGCCCCAGGTGGTGCCAGTGGAGGGCAGCCTCAGGGAGGTCAGCGTCTCAGACCTGGACCCAGCCCACAGATACAAGCTGCTGCTCTATGGGCTGCACAGTGGCAAGCGTGTGGGTCCCATCTCTACCATTGCCATAACCGGTGAGTGCAGTGGCAGCTAGAACTCACTGTGCCCCTTCCCACCTGGCTTTCCTGGTCTGACTGAGTTGTAAGATCGCTGAGCTTCCCATTTATATCATTTCCATTGATCCAAAAAGTTTCTTTGTGCCCCTTCCAGTTAGTTTCCTCTGGCAACCACTGAGCTGCTTTCTATCATTATAGTCTTGCCTTGTGATCAAGTCCTGTAACAGAGTCATATAATATGACTCTGTTACAAGAAGTCTCTACTGCTTGGCTTCTTGCTCTAGCATAATACTTTTAAAATTCATCTGTGTGTATCAGTGTTTGGTCCTTTTATTGCTGCCATCTTGCCTTCATTCCTTTCCCTCCTTGCCTCTTCCCAAGAGTCTTGGTGTGTTCACAGACCAGTCATCCATCTCTACCTATGTCTCTGAACCAGCCTCCAGGGAAGAAATCAAAGCTGCGACCACAGCCCCCACCCCTTTGGTACCTGAGCCCCGCCTAGGGGAGCTGACAGTGGAAGAGGCCACGTCACATACCCTGCATCTCTCCTGGATGGTGACTGAGGGAGAATTTGACTCCTTTGAGGTCCAGTACACAGATAGAGATGGGCAACTCCAAATGGTCACTGTAGAGGGTGACAAGAATGACATCACCCTTTCTGGATTGGAATCTGACCACAGATACCTGGTGACTCTGTATGGTTTCCATGATGGGCAGCGTGTGGGTCCTGCCTACGTTGAGGCTCTGACAGGTGAGAAGGTCTCTGCCTGCACTATTTCCTTCCTGATGGCTGGGAGAGTTCAGAGGAGAAAAAGTTCCCTTGGACACATCCTACCTCTCTCTCAAGTCTTCTCTCTCCATGCCTCTGCTCAGTCCCACAGGAGGAAGAAGAGGAGCCTTCAGAACCTCCCATCACACCACGCCTGGAGGAGCTGACTGTGACAGAGGCCACCCCCAACTCCCTGACCCTCTCCTGGACGGTCCCTGAGGGCCAATTTGACCACTTTCTGGTCCAGTACAAGAACGGGGACGGACAGCCCAAGGCAGTGCGGGTGCCAGGGCACGAGGATGGGGTCACCATCTCAGGCCTAGAGCCAGATCACAAGTACAAGATGAACCTGTACGGCTTCCATGGGGGCCAGCGTGTGGGCCCTGTCTCTGCCATCGGGGTGACAGGTGAGTAGATGATGGGAGCCCCAGGCTGGGACCCAGAGTGAGGTTCACTCTCTTGT